>CAUYPK010013259.1:0-24082 GCA_963574355.1 Loris lydekkerianus | reverse complement strand
CTTCTCCAGTTGCTTGAGATGTCCCATTAAGTTATTAACTTCCTCTCTTTCTGTTTTCTTGAGGAAGGCTTGCAGTGCTATAAATTTCCCTCTTAGGACTACTTTGCAGTATCCCAGAGGTTCTGATAATTCATGTCTTTGTTGTCATTTTGTTCAAAAAATTTTATGATTTCCTTTTTACTCTCGTTTATAACCCATCTGTCCTCCAGCATAACGTTATTTAGCTTTCATGTTCTTGTATGGGTATGTAGATTTCTATTGTTATTGAGTTCAACTTTTATTCCATGATGATCTGACAAGATGTAAGGAATAATTTCTATTTTTGTTAATTTGCTGAGGTTAGATTTGTGGCCTAGGATGTGGTCGATTTTGGAGTATGTTCTGTGGGCTGATGAAAAGAATGTGTATTCAGTTTTGTTGGGATGAAATGTTCTGTAGATGTCTGTTAAGTCCAGATTTTGAATGTTTAAGTTTAAATCTAAGATTTATTTGCTTGGCTTCTTTTTGGAGGCTCTATCCAGCACTGCCAAAAGGGTGTTAAAATCTCCAACTACTATGGGACTGGAGGAAATCAAGTTGCTCATGTCTGTTAGAGTTTCTCTTATCAATTGAGGTGCATTGTGGTTGGGTGCATAAATATTAATAATTGAAATCTCATCATATTGAATATTACCTTTAACAAATATGAAGTGTCCATCCTTATCCTTAATTATTTTTGTTGTCTTAAAGCCTATTGCATCTGTGAATAGGATTGCAACACCTGCTTTTTTCTGCTTTTCATTTGCCTGGAGTATAGACGACCATCCCTTCACCTTGAGTCTATATTTGTCTTTTAATGTAAGATGTGATTCTTGGATGCAGCAGATATCTGGCTTGAGTTTTTGTATCCAGTCAGCCAACCTGTGCCTCTTTACAGGACAATTTAAACCATTCACATTAATTGAGAATATTGATAAGCCTTTTGAGAATCTGGTAGACATTTTTAATCCTTTTGTGACTCTGGAAGTTGGAATTTGATCAAAATTTTCTGTATGGGTTTACGTTTGGGGTGGAGGATTACACGGGTCTTCATGGAGGATAAGTCTGAGAATATCCTGGAGAGCTGGTTTAGTTGTGGTAAATTTCTTCAACATGTGAATGTCATTAAAGTATTTAATTTCTCCATCATAAATGAAACTCAGTTTAGCTGGGTACAGGATCCTGGGTTGAAAGTGTTTTGTTTTAGGAGATTAAAAGTCGATGACCATCTTCTTCTAGCTTGAGAGGTTTCAGCAGAGATATGTGCAATTATTCTAAGATTATTCTCCTTGTAGGTTATGGTTTTCTTTCATCTGGCTGCTTTCAGAATTTTCTCTTTCATATTAACTTTAGTGAAATTGATTATGATGTGTCTGGGGGATGTCTTATTTGGGTTGACTTGTGCTGGAGTTCTGAAACTGTCTGCTATCTGAATTTCAGAATCTCTTGGCATGTCTGTAAAGTTCTCATTTATTATCTCATGGAGAAGAGACTCTGTGCCTTGTGAAGCCGCTTCATCGCTTTCAGAGATCCCTATAAGACGAATATTGGTTTTCTTTGAATTATCCCAGAGCTCTCTGAGAGAGTGATCTGTTTTTGCCTTCCACTTCTCTTCCTCTTTGAGAGTTTGGGAGTGTTAGAAAGTTTTGTTGTCAATGTCAGAAATCCTTTCTTCTGCTTGCTCCATTCTGTTACTGAGGGATTCTACTGTTTTTTCTCAGATCTTTGAGGGATGCAACTTGTCTCAATGTGTCAAAATCTTTGGTCATTTGGTCTTTGAATTTGTTGAGTTCTTGAGACATCTTTTGAGTTACTGCTTGGAATTCTAATTCGATCTGATTTGCTATCCAGATTCTGAATTTGATTTCTGACATCTCAGCTATTTGTTTGTGCATGGTCTCGTGCTGTGTCTGCCCCATTGTTACTTGGGGGAGTTGATCTACTCTGATTATTCGTATTGCCAGAGTTTTTCCCTTGATTTTGTATCATGATTGTTTTTCACCATTGCCTCTGGCTGTCCTCAGAGTTGGGGAGGTTTCTCTCCAAGATTAGACCCCAGCGGGATCACTCTATTGTTGCTGGATGTTTGTAGGGAGTGACCCTGTGTAGTTCCTCTGGGGCTGCCCCAGCCAAGGGGTTCTGGTTGTGGAAACATCTCCAGAGTGTGACACACCCAGATCCAGCAACAGGGCGGGAGGTGGTGCACATGGTTCTGGGAGTGCCTGGCACCCAGTGACTTTGGCAAAGAGGTCACAAGGCTCCAGCAGTATCTGGCCTGGAGGAGGGCTCCATGCAGAGGCAGGGAGGGTTCCGGAGGGCACCCAGCTACCAGAGTCCCTAGCCAGATGAGCAGGCGGGTGTGGAGGCAGGGAGGCTACAGGAGGAAGGACACAGGGTTGCGTGGCTTCTGGAGTTCCTGGTCAGGGCATGGGGAGGCCTGGTGGGCAGGGTAGGAGGTCCCAGCTGGCATAGCTCTTACAGAGGTCCGGGAGGGTGCGGATCGCAGGTCCCTGCACAGCTCTTCCAGAGGTTGATGCCATGCTTCTTAAACAACATGCAGAACCATGAGACAAATAAACCTCTTTTGTTTATAAATTACCTAGCCTCAGATATTCCTGTACAGTAAAACAAATGGACTAAGACAGTTGCTAAATCCTATGATGTTTACTTAGGTAAGGTAGGAACTGATCTTTGTTTTGGTCATAAATTGTAAAGCAGATGATTTTGGCTCTGGATCCTGCTCCACATTGTACTATTTCTGAATTCCTGAACTTCTTAGGTACACAATCATACATTTTCCAGAAAAAAAAAAAGGCAAAATTTCCACTTTCCAAAATTTTATTCTTTTATTAACCAGTACTACTGAACTGTATTAAAATGATAATGCAAAGAGTGAAAATGTGTCTTTGAATCATGTCTCTAACCAGAACATGTCTATTATTTTGTTATTATACATAGTTCTGACTTTCACACAGCATATAGAGGGCTTATAAAATCATTTTATAATATAACTTACTCTGCTAATTGGGCAAAGATATATGTAAAATGATATCAACTTCAGAAGTAGAAGGTAATGGGAAATAATACCAAATTGTTTAAATGTGGACCTTGGGGGAATGGGTTAAATAAACCATTGGTACATTCATATACATTTTAGCCATTAATAGAAATGAAGTGAATCCTTAAGTACCAATATGGAAACATCTTCAAATTGTATGCTAAAAGGCAATGATAATAAAAAGTCAGAATAGTGAGATTCTGAGCACTACTTTTTTTTTTTTTTTTTTAATAGAGACAGAGTCTCACTTTATGGCCCTTTGGTAGAGTGCCATGGCATCACACAGCTCACAGCAACCTCCAGCTCCTGGGCAGAAGCGATTCTCTTGCCTCAGCCTCCCGAGTAGCTGGGACTACAGGCACCCACCACAAACGCCTGGCTATTTTTTTGTTGCAGTTTGGCCGGGGCTGGGTTTGAACCCACCACCCTTGGCATATGGGGCCGGCGCCCTACTCACTGAGCCACAGGCACCGCCCCTCTGAGCACTACATTTTTATTTAACAGGCACACAATTCTTGCTGAGTTTTAGGAAATAGTCTAGATGTTCTAAACGTTTGACTCTCATCACAACAGTCTCAAGCTATCTGCATACTTTAAAAGGGTGGATTTTACTTTATGGAAATTATTCTGCAATAAAGCTGATTTTTTAAAAATTATAAAGATGTTTGGTTTGGGGTCCTGCTGTCCATTTTTGGTCTCTCTCACCCTGTCAGCTCATTGTATCCAATTGTCCAAGCCTCCCTCTTTGAGATTTCCAACATTATGTCTGCCAGGCCTATCCTATAGGATTCTCTGACCCTCTCTCTACCAAGTTCACTATTAAAATATGTTTCTTTCCCACACCTGCAATTCTCAGCTAGCCATCAAAGTAGAAATATCAGCCCTATTTATTTTCAAAGAGGAAATAAATAGGGCCCTTTTTGCCCCGGTAGTGGCCATTTTCTTATAGGTGTTTCTTTCACATAAAGAGATGTCATGTACTCTTGTGAAAAATCTACTTTCAGAGCAGGTATCAGCTCTGACATAGGGAAAGGAGTTAGTTGTGGGGTGGTTTCAGGACTCCTTTAAATACAGTATTTCCAAGACAATACTTTAAGTGTATTTTCAATAAAACATTAATAATTGGGCTCTAATTCCATATGTGGAGGGTGCCATTGTAGGTTAGGTATACCCCAAATGGGATGCATATAGAATGTAGTATTCAACGTTAAATATTAACTAACTCCTGGTTTCAGAATATCATTTCACATAATGGTAACTTCAGTCTTTATAAATGTAAACTTCTGCAACCTGTCTGCCCTCATAGATTCCCGAAGGAAACTTGACTACCTCCATTATTTTTCTTTGCCCATATTCCAAGATCTTCTAGTGGATCTTGGTAGGAGCCAAAGCATCTATTCTAACAGAGAGAATGTGAACCTCCATTGTAAATATTAAATTCCATGTTTAGCAAATTTCCACCTCTATAACAAAAATATTTTTTTCAAAGCTCTAGATTATACATAGTGATTCCAAGCAGCAGTGGACAGTAAAAAGGGTAGGCCTTCTGATTTCATTATTGAATCTGTTCTGTGTGTTTTTAGGACTCCTCTGAAAGATTTTTCCTGAATAAACTACTAGATTTTGCTAGAATAAAAGGAAACATCCTGAAGGGAATGGAACTATTTTCTTTCACAAATTTAGATTTCCAAAAAGACTCCTTTCATGCAAAAATTACGAAAGACCCTGATAATTTCATTAAAATTATATATACACATATATACATATATGTATGAGTACATGTGATACAAAGTGTAAAAGTATAAAATTCCAGGCGGTTTAGCATATCTTAATAATTTCAGTAATACTAGGCACCATGATGTGCAGTGATTATAATACAGAGGATATTTATGTCTCATTTAATTTTGTCATCACATCCTGTTTATATTATTTTTGATGTTTCATATGATATAGATTACCTTCAAACATTCTTGTCAATGACACTTTGTAAAGGAAAGCCAGCATTCTAGGAAATCACCATTGTACTTGGAGTTGCAAAAATGTTTTAATCTTTTATGATGGTCTGTCTCCTATTCAAAAAGTCTTGTATCTAATTGAACAATGCTTTGCGAACAGATTCTTCTTATGTCATTGCATAGTCTGCAGAATTTTGCAGTCATAAAAAATAATTTTGTGGGGTGGCGCCTGTGGCTCAAAGCAGTAGGGCGCTGGCCCCATATGCCGGAGGTGGCAGGTTCAAACCCAGCCCTGGCAAAAAAAAAAAAACAACAAAAATAATTTTGTGTCTGAAGACGAATGAACATTTATCTTTTTTTTTTTGAGACAGAGTCTCATTATGTCACTCTTGGTAGAGTGCCATGGTGTTACAGCTCACAGCAACCTCAAACTCTTGGGCTTAAGCAATTCTCTCACCTCAGCCTCCCAAGTAGCTGGGACTACAGGTGCCCACCACAATGCCCGGCTATTTTTGTTGTTTTTGTTGTAATTGTCATTGTTGTTTAGCAGGCTGGGGCAGGGTTCAAACCCGCCAGCTCCGGTGTATGTGGCCAGAGCCCTAACCATTGAGCTACATACAGGTGCCAAGCCTGAACATGTATCTTTGCTTAATTTATGAGTTAAGAATTGGTCCAAATATATTCTAGTTGTAGTTTTACAAGCTTATCAATATTCAAAACATATTTAAATATTTGTCAATTGCTTACTACTTGAACAGTACTTACTAATTGCTAAGTTGAGTGTTACAAGGATACATATGATATCAACCCTGGAACCAAACACACTAGCAGCAAAGACATACATGCAAACAACTGTAACAAAAGCTCAAGCTGCATGTATAGCTCTAGTAAAATAGTATGGACGGTAAGAAGAGGCATTAGGAAGTGCATATTGCAGGATATGGCATTTACTCAGGTTATGGCACTAGCCCATTGAGGCTTGGACAGAAGTTGTAAGTAGGTGAATAGATTGTAATCAGGCTATAAATTTAGGTTGGGACCAGAATTTGAAAAACCTCATATACCCCAATAGGAGATTTGACATTTCAAGAAATTAGATGCTTTTCAATAGACAAAATACTCAATCCCTTCTGCTGAAATCTATCAACCTGTTGACTGCTTTCATTCACTGGAGACTTTGGATACCTGCTTTCCTCTCCATTCCAAGCCCTTCCATCATCATCTTTGGTGACTTTAACATCCACAATAGACAATCCTTTCAATACTCTGGCCTCTCCATTCCTTGATGTTCACCAGCTCTCCACTTCACCTACCCACTTCCAGGGCAACACTTTGGACTTTTGTCACTGCAAAAAACTGTTTTATCTTTGAAATTTTAAATTCAGATTTTCCCCTCTCTCCATAGACACTCATTTTTCCAGTTCTTTCATTCCATTGCTCTTATTTACTTGGAAAACATCAAGACCTCTATCAGTCACCTTTCATTACTTCCTTTTCTGTGAAGCCTATATTCTATTGTCCACAACTTCCGTATTCTTATTAAAATCTTCAATTCCTGGCAAAAACACAACTTCTATATTAATCAGTCTGATTATGATGTTTTAGACTTAAGACTCCTGGAGGGCAAAGATTGTAACTTGCCTTTTTTTTTTTTAATAAATCATAGCTGTGTACATTAATGTGATCATGGGGCACCATACACTAGTTTCATAGACCGTTTGAAACATTTTCATCACACTGGTTAACATAGCCTTCCTGGCATTTTCTTAGTTATTGTGCTAAGACATTTACATTCCACATTTACTAACTTGTCTTGTATCACTCATACCTAGATCAGACCCACTAAATGTTTGTTGAATGAAGTAATTTCTCCAGCCAGCATGGTGCCTCCTAGCACTTTGGGAGGCTGGGGTGTGTGGATTGTTTGAGCTCAGGAGTTTGAGGCCAGCCTGAGCAAGAGCGAGAACTCTTCTCTAGTAAAAATAGGAAAAGTATCTGGGTGTTGTGGAGGATGCTTGTAGTCCCAGCTACTTGAGAGGCTAAGGCAAGAGGGTCACTTGACCCAGAGAGTTTGAGGTTGCTGTGAGCTATGATGTCATGGCCCTCTACTCAGGGCAGAAGAGTGAGACTTTTCTCCAGGAAAAAAAAATAATAATAATAATTCCTCCAACTGTATGTACTTATGTGTTGTTGTTTTTTTTTCTCTGTGATACAAATGTTATTTGAATAGTTCTCAAAGACCCTTAGTAGTAAAGTCTGAGGAAGAAAATGGCTGATGATCTTGAGCTCATTAGTGACTGGGCAAAAAGGACTAACTAGTGGAGTCTTGCTATGTACTGAATTATACCCCTACACAATTCATATGTTGAATCTCTAACCCCCAACATGATGATATATAGAAGTGGGGCCTATGGGATCTAATTAGGGTTGGATGAGGTCATGAGGGTGGGGTCCTCAATTGATAGAATTAGTGCCCTTGTAAGAAGAGATGCCAGAGAGTGTGCTTCCTCTTTTTCTCATTCTGTCTATACCATATACAAGCACAGCAAGAGGGCAGCTGTCTGAAAGCCAGAAAGAGAGACTTCACCAGGGAACCAAATGGGGCCTTGATCTTGGAACTATCAGCTTCCAGAACTTTGGGAAATAATTTCCTGTTGTTTAAACCACTCATTCTATAGGATTTAGTTATGGCACCCTGAGCTGACAAATGCAGGACTCTACTGTTGTTGTTTTGTTTTTGTGGTTGTTCAATGAATGAATGACTGAGTCAGAAAATAAGTGAAATAGAGTAGAAAGAAATAGTAGAAATATGGATAGGGCTAGATCGGGGTGGGCTTTGAATTCTGGGTAAGAAATTTGTTATGCCAAGTGAAGGTTTTTGAAAAGTGACAAATTCTGTAGATATTTAAGTGAGTGTTCCAACCTTAATTATTTTGTATCCTGCTTGCTGCCTATGAAATATACCTCTGTCTTTCTGCTCACAGTGTCTCAAGGCATTTGCTGAGAGACAATGAAACAGACTGGTTAAACAATTTGGCAAAGGGCTAGCCTGACTCTGGAGCCAAATAGACTTGTTTTCAAATCTGGCTCTGCCACTTACTCAATGGCGTATCTTCATTGAGCCTTGATTTCCCCATCTGTAAAGTCAGGTTTCAAGGATTCAGGGAGATAACACATACAAAGTATTTGACATAGGTTAAGCACAAGATATATGTTGGCCATCATTACTAGTATTACAGAGAATTACAGGTAAGTCCTGCTGGTTTCTCTTTCTCCAGGGAGTGTCTGCTACTCAGCCAGAAAAAAGATTTTCTTTTCTCAGACCTTTACAAGCTTGGAGATGGCAATAGTGCAGATCCTCTTAACTGTCACATTAAATGTATATTTAGAAACATCACATGGCACCCTAATTGAAGAATTGGGGTGAATATAGGAAGGAACTGTTGCTGAAAGCTTGACCACTACAGTATCACTTCAAAAATGGAGTTATGGTGCCTCTGTTCTAAGCCCTTTGCATGTTTCTGTTTCCAGAAAGCTCATAGGAGGCCCAGGCAATGTTGGCCTGCATTATTGTTCCTATCTCAGCTAACAAACATGATCAAACTGAGAATTAAAATATAATACAGTAATGAGTAATTTTTTCCTGGTTGAATTAAAAATATGTACTCTCTTGTAGATGGTCTGTACACTCTGCAGCAAAAACTGCAATGGCAGAATCCCTGGTGCCTTGCCTCCATAGGAGTGACAGACAAGAAGGTTGGATTCATCTTTGCATTTAATAGGGCATTAAGGAGTCTGGTAGTCATCCATCTCTTTTCACCAAATGTTGTGTAATTTTTCAAAGGATTGAGCTATAAAATGCCCTTTGTGGGCGCACAGCACTTAAAGTGAGCATCTTGTTAATGATTTGTTCAGCTGATTGCCTTTAGCTAAGATAAAATTACCCATCAGGTTCTGTTTTAAGCCCTTGGACATCAAATGGGAATTTGTAAGCAATTAGAATGGCAGCACCTCTTGATTTTGAGTTCCCTGAAGCAATAAGTTGATGTTTAAACTATTTATAAACCAGTAGTGGTTGAAAGGACAATTTACTGTGTATTATTTCTTGTAACACAGCCATATCAGGTTTTTCCATTAGATATTCTTCAATTGTCCTAGGATGACTTCAGCCATTTCCATTTGTGATGTGGAGTCTAAATCCTCAAATATCATTTAATGAAAGACTCGATTTGTTTTCAAGTCTATTTTCAGTACCAAAAATATTAGAAACTGGATTTTGCAATGAGAATCATAGGAAAAGAAAATTTTCCTGAGGGGAAATAAAACTCCTAACAGTGAATGAATGGAGAAATCTCAGAATAACCCTTAACACAGCTTGATTTTTCTAATGCATAGACTAGTAGTTTCAATAAGTATTACAAATTGAGAACTGAGCCTGTGGCTCAGTGGTTAGGTCACCAGACACATCAACCAGGGCTGATGGGTTTGAACCCAGCCCAGGCCAGTTAAACAAAACGACAAAAAGAACAACAAATAGCTGGGCATTGTGGCAGGCACCTGTAGTCCCAGCTACTTGGGAGGCTAAGACAAGAGAATTGCTTAAGCTTAAGAGGTAAGGTTGCTGTGAGCTATGATGTTACAGCACTCTACAGAGTATGACAAAGTGAGATTCTGTCTCAATGAACAAAAAAGAAACAAAATTAGAACACAGAAAGAATGGCAACTTATTTTAGTCTTTTAAAAAATAAGGCCATGATTTTTCTCCTTTGCTTTTTTTTTTTTACCCCCCATTCTCTAAAATTCCTTGAGTATGAGCTTTTTAGCCACTGGCTACATAATTTGTGGGGCTCAGTGTAATGGGATCTCTTGTTAGAGAATTCTTAAAAATTTCAAGATGGCAACAGCAGAACATTAAACCAAGGACAGGACCCTTCTAAGTGTGAGCCTCTGAGTGACTGTACACATTCATATAGAAACCCAATGTTAGAAACTTGATAGATAAAATGTCACCTTTCTGTTGAGTCCATGGTCTGATTGTCTTCAACATTTGCAATAACTAGGACTTCTGTTACCTGTTTTATCTCCTGTCCTTTATGCCATGTCTTGAAATAGAGCAATATTTTGCTTTTGTAAGAATCTTCTATGCCTTGCTTCCTTTCAGATTTTGTCTTTGATCCTTGTGTTTAGAAACCTTGCTGAAATATCTCTTGGGTGTGCGTTGAGCTTTGACGATAAAGCCCCCATACAATAGATGTTTACTTTCATTGGGGTTCTCTTCCTCCTAGTTGCAAGATTTGTGCTACTCAGTATGATATTATAATGCATTTTTTTGTTTGTTTGTTTTTTATCAAGAAATATACACAACCTTTCCTTTGTTTATGATTATGATTTGGAAACTCAAATCTTAGAGCTACTTTTTAAACTTTCAACCTAGGAACTTTCTTTTCAAGCCAATCATATCTTTATTTGCTCTGGTTGTTATGGCCCAAAGCTTTGAGTCGATTTTTATCAACTACTCAGTAATTGGATTGAGGATTTGCTAAAGTTTTCATACAATAGATTGGCCTTTTTTGTGTTGTGTTAATTCTCTTATTAGGAGCTCTTGAAACTCACAGATTTGTCAGCATTGGTTTATTCACTTGGAGAAGACTCTGATTGCATTGTTTATAGAAAAGAATGTTTCTTATTTCCTTGCTAATGTACTTTCTATATTGTCCTTTTCCTTTACATGTTTGTTTGTTTAGAATTTTATTTTATTTATTACATTGCTACTCTTTTGGTAATATACACAAACATTGCTTCATCATATATCTCAATATCCCTAAAATTATTTATTTGGCCTGGTCTAAAGCTCCAATGTAAGGGGTTATCTGGAAAGACCTGTTTTAAGGTAATATAAGCTATCCAATGGTGCTTTCATGGCAGGCCTTCCATAGGGACACTATTATGATAGAATCAGGATTTCTTTTCCTTTTTGTTTTTTTTTATTTCATGGCAAAGAAACCAGACTCCACTTTTACATCAAGTCTGAGACCAGATTCTGCAGGTAATTTAGAGTTCACCTTGACTCTGAAGTTGGTCTTATTCCTGTGGTATTACGGAGATGAGCCACATCAAGTTTTGCTTCCTAGTGCCACTTTTCTCTTTACAAACAGAAGAAACTCTTGGTTGAAGCAAAGCTCGGGTTGCTCAAAGCACAGAAGAAGCGGTGAGCCCCACAAAGGAATCAGCCTCAGGTTGGGAGTCCCTGTACACATTATGTAGCCATAAGTGATTGCCTACCAAACTCTTGCAGGGCACTCCAGGTCTTTTCCTTCTGTGCTGGCTGTCAGCTCATGTTACATTGGGCAAGGTTCACCATTCTTTTGAAAAACAAGTGGGTCACAAAACATTGTAGAACAAGTCAGACATTCTTACATAGCTCAGCATATGCAGTGGTCTTACTTTCTCTGAGGTTCTACTTTCTGCGGTTTCAGTAACCTACAGTCCATCATAGTCTTCAATAGTAAATGGAAAATTACAGAAATAAACAAGTTATAAGTTTTAAATTGTGCACCAATCTATTTGGTAGAGGATTAAATTTAAATTGTTCAAGGTGACAATTCACCCCATCCTACCCTGGCCTTCCTAGAGTGTGAATTATCCCTTTGCCTCATGTATCTGTGCTGTGTACACTACCCATCCAGTAACCTTCTCGGTTATCAGATTAACTGTCATGGTATGGTGCTTGTGTTCAAGGAAGCCTTATTTTACTTAACCATGGCCTCACAATTCAGATATGGCAAATAGAGCTTCTCATGAGTGAAAAGGTGAAAGTTCTCTGCTTAACTAAGGAAATAAAAAACCTAGTCTATATAGGGTTCAGTACCACCTGGGATTTCAGGCATCCACCAGGGGTCTTGGATTGTATGCCCTGCACCTAAGGGGAGCTCCTGGGTCAGGCAGAAGCCATATATTTGTGTCATGTAATATCAAGGAAGCAAGGATTCTACATTGCCCTCTGAAGGTAGATTCCCCCACCTTCTTGCCTCCCCCTACCTACTAAACACAGGGCTTAAAATGAATTTTAGGGTGGAGGTCAGTTACAGAGGAATTCCATCCATCTGCTTGATACTAAAGGTCAGGGAATTTCAAATAGATATGAGAGATTCTGGGAACTGGTGACTACTTTGCTTTCAGGTGAAGATATTGAAAGATGTCTAATCCCTATGACAGTAAGCAAGATGTGGCATTTAGGGTTTTACCTAATACGATTTGTGTCATAAGCAGTCGGAGAGGGCTGCCAAGCTTGACTTAACTTGTATCCATGGAGATCTCTGTGTTTCAGTCAGAAGGATCCCCATAAGGCTTCATGGCCTGGTGTATCTTTGGCATCCTCAATAAATAAATACTACATTGAGTAGGGGAAAATCTGAAACCTTTCAGAGAGAGGGTGAAGGTAGTGATATTTATTTGCTATATCATGTCAGTAGGGGGTAGGCAGTGAGAAGAGATTCAAATTGGATGTTATTAAAACACCTCTATTCTTTGAAGTGTCTCATTTTCTCCATTCTTTAATCATGTAAATGACCAATGAACAACCTTCCCGGGGGTATGCAATTGATTGCGCATTACAGATGATGAGATGGA
The DNA here is from genome assembly GCA_963574355.1 of Loris lydekkerianus. Classification (NCBI taxonomy): domain Eukaryota; kingdom Metazoa; phylum Chordata; class Mammalia; order Primates; family Lorisidae; genus Loris; species Loris lydekkerianus. The sequence continues at coordinate 11,422 of CAUYPK010013259.1, read as the reverse complement.
TGCTATGTGGAGGGAAACAAATAGTAAAATAAGCAAATTTTATGGACAGGCATTTTCTCATTTAATGTCCTGTTAGTTTGGGAACATTTAGGGAAGGGGGGAGAGATGACAAACAAGTGACAATTTACAGAACATCTGTAGCTGGGTATGGATGAGTATAGGTGAGGGATTTGATTATTTAAAGCATAATGGGAAGGATATTAAATCTTTTTCTTCCTCTCTTTTTAAATCTATGTTAGGACACATTTCCCAGGTGAGGCAACAAAAATGGTACTAGTAGAGAGAGAGGGACTCGAAAGGCAAAGGCATGGTCACTGGAAACCTCTGACAAAAGGAGCATGTCACTTGGGACCAACAGGGCAACCTGTTGGCACATGTCAATGAATAATTTAGCGGTTTGACTAATTGCCACTTTGAAAATCCCAGAGATTCTGATGCAGAGAAGGAAACAGCTGAACACATTGTATCGGCGGAGTAACCTGACAAGTCATGGGTGGCAGTGGAGAGCACCGGCAGGGGGCTTGGAAGGGAACCGTGGAGTGATGGAGAGCTGACAGGGAAGAGACCCCGGACATGCCTCACAGCCACGGCCAAATAGAATAGCTGTATCCACGGAAGGGCTTTAGCCTCCGAGATAACAAAAGTGAATGGCCCAATGACTTAAACAACACGTTCTAGTCTGAGCCTAGGGATCCAATTGAAGCAGTAGTTCCCAACCCTGGAGCTGCTATGGTGCTTAGGGGATTCTGATTCTTGACCAGGCTTGGCAACCGCTGTTTTAGAAGAAAGTAATTGCCAAATGACTTGAATTTTATCTCAGCTAAATTACCCCACTATTTTGAAATAAAAGGTCATATTAAAGATTTTGCAGACAACATATATTTTTAAATTTGTGATATCTGAGCCTAACCCCACCCCCCTTTTCAAGGCGAGGCATAACCTTAAAACTCTATAGTTTAAAGACTAACCAGTGGATCTACTATTGTTTAGTGATAGAATACTCAAGTATTCAAGGTTCTTTTTGCTTATTTGTTTTGTTTAGCTGTTGGTGACGAGACTCTTGGGGAGGGCTAGAGAAGGGAAAAAGATCAATTTTGATCAGTTGATCCTCTATACCTTGAGTTTAGAAGGAACAGTGACCATTATATTTGTTTCCATAAATGGATTAATAAAAAATACAGGTAAAATATTGGCAGGCACTATTCACAATATCCAAGAGGTGGAAGCAACCCCCATGTCTGTCAAGGGATGAATGGAAAAACAGAAGGTGGCATCTACACACAATAGAATATTCTTCAGCCTTAAAAGGGGAGGAAATCCTGTCACGCTACTACATGGGTGAACCTGGAGGACATTATGCTAAGTGAAATAAGCCAGTCACAAAAAGACAAATGCTGTATGATTCCATATATACGAGGAATCTAAAGTCAAATTCATACAAACAGAAAGTAAAATGGTGGTTACCAGGGCTTGGTGGAAGAGAGAAAAGGGAAGCTGTTCTTTAATGAATATAATTTCAGATATACAAAATGAAAAAGTGTTCAATATTTGTTTCGCAATAATGTGAATATATTTAACACTACTGAGCTATACACTCAAAAATGGTTAAGATGGTAAAGGTTATGTTGTGCTCATTTTATAATCATTTTAAAAACAGTGGCAGTCACTCACAAACCATCAAGTCATATCGGACTTTCTTTTTCAAGCATGTGGTAATTGTGAACCCCAGCATATATTTGTATTGAGCTTCCAATAAGATTTAAACAAAAAAATCATCAGACAACCTGCAAATTAGTGAACTTTGAGACTCTTCGTTTTTAGATGTTTTCCTTGATGTACACAGTTTTTCCAGGGTTCCCTTTTCTAAATATTGAACACAGAATGGATTTATTTCTTTAGTTTTCCATTATGAATTTCACTGTGTCATATCACTGTGAAATAGGGAGTACGCGTGAGAATCACAAATTTCCTGCTTTTTCTTATTTTAATCTCAGGTTGCCTACTCATATTGGAAATGTAACAAAATAATACTCGTGTATTCATGGCATTTACATGTCCCAGGTACTCATGGCACATTCTATCATGCTCTCCTCTTTAGCCACCCACTTATACAAATTCATGTCCACTGCAATTTTCTTCACAAGAAGTTTCTCACGTCCACTCCTTATTTCATCAACCCATTGCACCTTTCAAAACTCTCCCTTATTTGTTTTGTCTTTCTGGTCTTGAAACAGAAATAAAACAGTTTATTTTCTATTTTAGGAGTGGGAGCTCATCCTACAAAATTATCCAGAAATGCATTTCTGAGTTAGAGAATGTTCTTTTGCCTAAGAAAACTTTATTGAAAAGTCAAGACAACACTGGCCCTGTAGCGTATAAGCAAAAGAAAAGATCTGGGCCTTCCATAAAAGCATTTTGGACTTTTGCTGTATGTTGAATGAGAAAATGCACAAATGACAAAAAGCTCCCATAAATTCAATAAAAGTTGTCTCAATCACAATATCTAGATACATTTGAAAAACAGGAGTACACATGTGTGAATTATTTCTTCAATTTCCAGACATTATTTGTTGGACATATAACTCTAGGTGACATCTCTAACTTCAAGCCACCTTCAAAGAGTTCTGTGATGCACTGTTTAGGAAAATTGCTATGTAGACTAATCCCTCAATCCAAGCAATTTCACTTAACTTACTCCAGAGAGGGGGTTATGTAACCTACCCTAAATACCTCCAACAAAGGAGATTCCACAGGCTCACACTTCCCATTCTACAAGCTAATGCTGCAGCGCTTAATAACTAACTGCTGTATTTTAGGCTTCCTGCCAGCCTCAAACATCTGTGTCAACCAAAAGCTGTAACTCAGTTTTTCATTTTTCTGCTGTTTCTGCCCAAGCTAATACATGGAGTCATTTCAGGGATGGCCTATGAGACCCAGCCTTATGTTGCAGAGGTGAACAGCAAGGAGCCAGTTGCAGAGATGAGGATTTAGAGACATCAGGCCTCACATCAAAGGCTATTTATTATTTCACATGTAGATCTTGAACAAGTTGTTTACACTCCCTGAGTTTCCGTAAACTTGTTTGGTAAATGGAGTCCAAAGCAGTTGGCAGATTGTTATGAGGCTTAGGGAATCAAAATTCTGGCTCTGGTCTTATGTTTTTAAAGGTTGCAAAGCTGATAAATAGCTGGTTACCTCTTTAAAATCAGTAATAAAATTATTAAAGAAATCCTGCTCAAAATTAACCCTTTGTTGGACAGCTACACCCAGATGAGAACCAAAGTGTGTAGTTATTAACTGTGCTTATAGTCTTTGAGGTGCTTTAGAATTCACAGGGATCTTTCTTATTCAAGTATTTTGATTTAAAAAACACTATATTATGATTTTGTCATTGGAGGGAAATGTAGCAGAATATCATGAAAATAGTACTAGACAGAAATCAGACGACATCTACCATTAGCTGATTTTATGATCTTACATAAATAACACTCTCACCTTGTCTGGACCTCAGTTCTGTCATGTGTAGAGTGAGGTGATGAAGTGGCTGATCACAAAGGGTCCCTGCAGCTCTGTTTTCTCAGATTCTGTGTGCAGACCACGTGGCAGCCAATTGATGTTATTATTTTATTTTACTTTATAATTAATGCATAATGATTGTCCATATTTATTGGGTGTAATGTGATGCTTCAATGCATATATACAGAGCATAATGGTCATATAAGGGCAATTTTTATATCTATCACTTTATTTTATTTTATATTTTTGAGATAGTATCACCATGTCAGCCTCGGTAGAGTGCTGGGGCATCACAGCTCACAGTAACCTCAAACTCTTGGGCTTAAGCAATTCTCTTGCCTCAGTCTCCCAGATAGGAGGGACTACAGGTGGCCGCCACAACGTCCTGCTATTTTTTGTTACAGTTGTCATTGTTGTTTAGCTGGCCTGGGTCAGGTTCGAACCTGCCACCTTCTGTGTATGTGGCTGGCGCTGCAACCACTGTACTTCAGGCGCTGAGCCATAGTCATCACTTTAAACATTTTTCATTTCCCTTTGGTGACATTCAAAATCTCTTTTCTATCTTTTTTATTTTTTTGTTTTTTATTAAATCATAGCTGTGTACATTAATGCATTTATTGGGTACAATGTGCTGATTTTATATACAATTTGGAATGCTTACATCAAACTGGGTGACATAAGCTTCACCTCACTTACTTCTTTGTTGTGTTAAGACATTTATACTCTACTCTTAATAGTTTTGACATGTATCCTTGCATTGTGCATGTTAGGTGAGGTCCCACCAAATACCCTCCCTCTTCCCAGCCTCTTCCATCCCCTCCTATCCTCCTCTTCCCTCCTTCTTTCTGGACTATAGTTGTGCTTTATCATTTGTATGAAAGTATAGGTGATTGTATATTGGTTTCATAATAGTATTGAGTACATTGGATGCTTTTTCTTCCATTCTTAGGACTCTTTAGTAAGAAGAACATGTTCCATCTCTGTCCATGTAAACATAAAAGATATAAAGTCTCCATCGTTTTTATGGCTGCATAGTATTCCATGGTATACATATACTAAAATTTGTTAATCTATTCATGGGTTGATGGGCACTTGGGCTGCTTCCATAACTTGGCAATTATGAATTAGGCTGCAATAAACATTCTGGTGCAAATATCTTTGTTGTAAAATGATTTTTGGCCATCTGGATATACACCTGGTAGAGGAATTGCAGGATCGAATGGCAGGTCTACTTTTAGTTCCTTGAGTATTCTCCAAACTTCTTTCCAAAAAGGATGCATTAGCTTGCATTGCCACCAGCAGTGCAGAAGGGTTCCCCTCTCTCCACATCCACGCCAACATCTGTAGTTTTTGGATTTTGTGATGTGGGCTAAACTTATTGGATTTACATGATATTTCAAAGTGGTTTTGATTTGCATTTCTCTGATGATCAAAGATGATGAGCATTTTTTCATATGTCTGTAGGCCATGTGCCTATCTTCTTCAGAGAAGCTTCTGTTCAAGTCTCTTGCCCACAATGAAATAGGGTTATTTGTTCTTTTTTTTTATTAATTAGTTTGAGTTCACTGTGGATTCTGGTTATCATACCTTTGTCAGAAACATAATCTGCAAGTATCTTCTCCCATTCTGAGGGCTGTCTGCTTGCTTTACTTACTGTGTTCTTGGCTGTGCTGAAGCTTTTTAGTTTGATTAGATCCCAGTAAAATATTTTTGGTGTTGCTTCATTTGCCGGGGTGGAGGGGGTCCTCCTCATAAAATATTCTCCCAGGCCAATTTCTTCAAGTGTTTTCCCTGCACTCTCTCCTAGTATTTCTGTAGTTTCATGTTTTAAGCTTAAATCTTTTATCCATACTTTGTTATTTGCTATAGTCACCCTACAGCTTGGTCCTCTCTTTCCCCCTTCCCCTCCCCAGACTTGGTCATCCATTACACAATGTTATTAGCCACCAGTTTAAGTTCTACTATTTTACTCTCTACTTCCATGAGATCAATGCTTTTTGATTTCATACATGAGTGATATTATGCAGTGTTTGTCTTTCTATACTTGGTTTATTTAACTTAACATAATGTTCTCTAGGATCGTCCATATTGCTGCAAATGATAGGATTTTATTCTGTTTTATGGTGGAATAGTATTTCATTGCATATACATAACACACACTTTCTTAATCCATTCATCTACAGTTGAGCATTCAGGTTGATTCCATGTTTTGGCTATTGTGATAGCACTGCAATAAACATGGGTGTGCAGATATCTTTTTAACATATTAGTTTCATTTCCTTTGGATGTATAGCCAGTAATAGGGTTACTTGATCATATGGTAGTTCTATTTTTAATTTTCTGAGGACCTCCATATTGTTTTCTATGATTTGTTTACTAATTTACATCTCTACCAATGGTGTATAGAGTGGCCTTTTCTCTACATCCTTGTCAGCATTTATTTAGTCTTTTAGATAATAGCGGTTCTAACTGGTGTGAGGTAATACTTCATATGGTTTGGATTTGCATTTCTCTGATGATTAACAATCATTAGAGTGATGTTGAGCATTTTTTTCATTTATCTGCCATTTGTACGTCTTCTTTTGAGAAATGTCTATTCAAATCTTTTGCCCATTTTTATTTGCTTATTTGGTGTTGAGTTATGCAGTTGTTTTATTTCCTTATATACTCTTGTTATTAACCCTTTGTCAAAGGCATAGCTTGCAAATACTTTTTCCCATTTTTTAATTGTCTCTATCCTTTATCAATTGTTTCCTTTGCTGTGCAGAAACTTTTTAGTTTGATTTAATCCCTTTTGCCTATTTTTGCTTTTGTCACCTATGCTTTGAAGGTCCTATTTGAAAAATCCTTGCTTCATCCAATTTCATGAAGTATTTTCCTTGTTTTTTTTTTCCCAGTAGTTTCATAATTTGGGGTCTTACACTTCAGTCTCAATCCAATTAGATTTGATTTTTGTATGCAGTAAGAAATAGGGGCCTAGTTTCATTCTTTAACATGTACACATCCATTTTCTCAGCACCATTTATTGAAGAAACTGTTCTTTCTTGGTGCTTTTGTCACAAATCAGTTGGTTATAAATATGTGGATTTATTTGTGGGTTCTCTATTCTGTTCCATTCATCTATGTGTCTGTTTTTCCTGAAGGCATTAGTTTAGAAAACCTAATAGAAAAGTATAAAATAGTTTGTGATTAAAAAACTATCCAATCATGTTAGAGTAGTCACTCTCCAAGCAGCTACTTTAGACTTAGCATCTATAAGCTAAATTATTTTCAAGATAATAAATACTGAAAAATTTTTAAAAACTGAGCCTAGAATTTTGTCTGTAACACCATGATCTACCCTAAAAGAACTAGGGAAGCATAGGAAACTGGATGATTTCAAGGCTGAGGCAGAGAAGGTACAAGATGAGTCTAGAGCAGTGGTTCTCAACCTTCCTAATGCTGCAATGTATTTTCATTGCTACAAAGGGGTTGTGACCCACAGGTTGAGAACTGCTGGTCTAGAACATTTTATCATATCAGAAATCCATGAAATGCTCAATAATTTTGGTAGCATGTCACAAGAACACAGGAGCTAGCTTGAAGGAACTTCCATTGGCCAAATCTGGGACAATTTGAACATCGAAATAAGTAATAATTACAAACCCTTGCATAAAAAGTAGAAAATTATGAGCTCATATCAATAGTTACTAAAATCTAGAGGGAAAGAAAAGAGTTTGCTTATAGTTGAATATTTGCTGGTAGATATGAAGGAAGTTCTAGAGTTGAAAAGTCAGTAGTTTGTAAGCATCATAATAAAGAGTGGATAAAATAACCTTTAGTAGATGCTATATCTAGGTAGAAATTTTGATGAAGAGCATGTTTGAATAGAAAACGCATCTCCCCATGGACTGCTTATTAGTTCCAAGGAAAAATAGTAATATACAATGGAGAGACTAGACAGCTATTTGACCAGGTAATCAAAATTAACAGCACTAGTGATGAGCAGATGCACAGTGCGTGCCTTCAGATGTGGTGTCCTGAGAAGTTCATAGCATCACCTATGCTTATAATGCACAGCTAAAACTTAATAATGAAGAAACATCAGATAAATCCCTAAAAAAGAATATAAAAAATGCCAACATCATAAAAATGAAGAAAGTTTACAGAATGTTCCAGATTAATGTTGGTTACAGAAACATGATAATTAAATACAATATTTAACCCTAAGCTCAATTCTGCACTGAGGGGAGGCCATTAAACACATTAGTAGGCCAACTAGAATAGGTACCTTATGGTTACATAGGTGGTAAATTAGATAAAAGTAGTATATCAATGTAAATTTATGAAGTTGATGACTTCCCTAAAGAGGTTATTCTTACAAAGCGTATATTGAAGTATTTAGTGGTAAATGTATGTGATATATGTAACTTACCCTCAAATAGTTCAGAAAAAGAGGAGATAAAAGGGGAGAGAGAAAAGTAAAATATTAAAACAAATGAAGGAAAGTGATAACAAGAAATAAAGTTAGGTAAAGGTTATACAGGTGTACTTTATTCTTATTTTTGGAACTTTTTTGCATGTTCTAAATTATTTCCAAACAAAAAGGTAAAAGACTTTAAAAGTCAAAACAAATTCTTAGAAAGTCAAAATCTCTGAAATACTGATAAATTGGGCTTCATCTAATACAAAAATTTGTGCTTTTCAAAGACGATGTGGAGAGAACAAAAAGATGTTTACACTGCATCAAATTAAAAGACTTGCATCCAGAATATATAAAGAACTCTTAAAACTAAATGATAAAAAATCCAATGAAAATGGCAAAAGATATTTGAGCAGATATTTTCACCAAAGAAGATATATTAATACAAAATAAGGACATGAGAAGATGACCCACCTCATTGATCATTAGGGAAATGCAAATCTCAAGAATGGACAAGAAAGCACTCTGTGCACTCTGTACTGATTTGAAACTAGTAGATGAACAACTACAGGCCCAAACAACAGAAAAAGATAATTAAATTCAAGAGAACAGGGGAGGGGGAAAGAGGGAATGGAGGAGGAGGCTCAGAAAGTTCCTTCCTATCAATTATGATGTAGGGGTATATGGCACACTTCCTGGGTGAAGGACTCAACTACAACTTGGATGTCACCTAACAAATGCAAACAACATAACCCAATTGTATGCACCCTTATATTTAATCTGAAATTAAAAAAAAAAAAAGAAAAATCTCACCATACACAGTGTCTGGTGGTAATTTAAAATAGTATGATTGTTTTCAGAAATGTTTTGACAGTTACTCTTAAAGTCAAACCTGCACTTACCACAACTACTTGGCCACTCCACTTTTAGGCATTTATCCAAGAGAAGTGAAAGCATATTTCCACACAAAGACTTGTATAAGAATGTTCACAGCAGCTTTATTTGTATAGTCAAAAACCATGAAGCAACCCGAATGTCCATCATGGATAAACAGGTTGTGGGGGGAACTACCTAGCAAGCAAAAGAAATAACATATCCTTCTTAGTAAAGTATCTCAAGAATAGAAGAAAAAGTATCCAATGTACTCAGCCCTACTATGAAACTGATTTATAGCTTTCATACCCAATTATAACCTAAGAACATGGGGAAAGGAAAAAGGGAGGGGAGGGGAGGGGATAGGATGGGCGGAGGGAGGGTGATTGGTGGGACCACACCTATGGTGCATTTTACTAAGGTGCATGTGAAACTTACTAAATTTAGAATATGAATGTCTTAACACAATAACTAAGAAAATGCCAGAAAGGCTATGTTAACCAGTGTGATGAAAATGTGTCAAATGATATATAAAACCAGTGTATGGTGCCCCATGATTGCATTAATGCACACAGCTATAATGTAATAATAAAGAAATTAAAAAAGAGAAATAACAGTTGATACATACAATGACTTGGATAATTTCAAAATACTTATGCTGAATCAAAGAAGCAAACAAATGAAAGTACATCCTGCAGGATTCCATTTATATAAAATTCTTGAATGTGCAAAATAATCAAAGGAGCCAGAAAACAGAAGAATGATTGCCTAGGGTGAGGCAAGAGGAGGGGTTATAAGAGCTTGTGAACATAATGAATATTATCTTGATTATGGTGATAGATATATGTACATGGGATAACTTGCCAGATTGCAAACTTTGATAATAAGCAAATTACTGTATTTCAATTATATCTCAATAGATGTAGGTTGCCAGTCTTTCCTCTTTTAACCCCCACTCCCTACTTTTTACTAGCCAGTTAGTAGTGCCAAATAACACTGTTTGCTTTATAGGCATTTTTCTTTTCTTCAGAAATATGAATATAAAAAATGGTAAAAAAAAAAAACAAAAAACAAAAAACAACAACAACAACAACAACAACAAAAACCCAAAAAGACCCCACACACAGTTAGTGTTATTCACAACAAAACTAAATTTTAATTCTTGGATTTAATATACGTAAATGGGTGGAAATTTGTTAGATAGATCCTTTCTCCTGCTCCTTCCCCCTCATTCCTCTTATTATCCTTTCCTTCTTCCGTTTCTTACCCCTCTCTTCATTCTTCTTTTGACAACTAAGTTTTGCAAAGATGTAGCGAAAAAAGTCAGTTACCACCTGGGGATATCACTTTCCAAGTCAATAAAAAGATCAAGAAGAAAGACATGATTGCAAGAGGGACTTTACCTACCAAATGCAATTAGTGTAACCTGGCTTATTGTATTGTACCCTCAATGAATCCCCGACCAAAAAAAAAAAAAAAAAAGAACAAGAAGAAAATGTATTCCACCTCAAAGCAGCTGCAACTCAAAATGCGTGGTAATGTAGTGAGCCACGTGTCTACTAACAACACAAACAACAAATTGTAAAGGGACTAGTTCTTTATTTCTTCTTTGTGACAGTGGAGATTCAGGGAGGCAGCAGATTATTTCATCCTTCCTGGGGGATATAAACTTGGTTGAAGAATGGGATAGGTTTGGATGGGGTGGTTCGAGATAGGAAACCAGACAAAGGGTCCCCTTCATGTTTCAAATCGAAGTGAAAACAATGCCCTTGTCCCCAGACTTGGAAGTCATCTGTAAAGCACAGGGATTTTTTTTTAATTTTTTTTTTTTTTATTAAATCATAGCTGTGTACATTAATGCGATCATGGGGCACCATACATTGGTTTTATAGACCATTTGACACATATTCATCACACTGGTTAAAATAGCCTTCCTGCCATTTTCTTAGTTATTGTGTTAAGACATTTACATTCTACATTTACTAAGTTTCACATACACCCTTGTAAGATGCACCACAGGTGTAATCCCACCAATCATCCTCCCTCTGCCCACATTTCCCCTCCCTCCCCTCACTTTCCCCCTTCCCCCTATTCTTAGGTTGTAACTGGGTTTTAGCTTTCATGTGAAAGCCATAAATTAGTTTCATAGTAGGGCTGAGTACATTGGATACTTTTTCTTCCATTCTTGAGATACCTTACAAAGAAGAATATGTTCCAGCTCCATCCATGTAAACGTGAAAGAGGTAAAGTTTCCACCTTTCTTTAAGGCTGCATAATATTCCATTGTGTACATGTACCACAATTTATTAATCCATTCATGGATTGATGGGCACTTGGGTTTTTTCCATGACTTGGCAATTATGAATCAGACTGCAATAAACATTCTGGTACAAATATCTTTGTAATAATGTGATTTTTGCTCTTCTGGGTATATACCTAGTAGAGGAATTATAGAATTGAATGGGAGATCTATTTTTAGATCTCTAAGTGTTCTCCAAACATCTTTCCAAAAGGAATGTATGAATTTGCATTCCCACCAGCAGTGTAGAAGTGTTCCCTTTTCTCCACATCCACGCCAACATCTCTGGTCTTGGGATTTTGTGATATGGGCTAGTCTCACTGGAGTTAGAT
>CAUYPK010013258.1:0-23632 GCA_963574355.1 Loris lydekkerianus | reverse complement strand
TTTTTCTTCCATTCTTTGGATACCTTGCTAAGAAGAATACTTTCCAGCTCCATCCATGTAAACATGAAGGAGGTATTTCCTTATGGCTGCATAATATTCCATGGTGTAAAAATACCACAACTTATTAATTCATTCATGGATCAATGGGCACTTGGGCATTTTCCATGATTTAGCAATTATGAATTGGGCTTCAATAAACATTCTGGTACAAACATCTTTGTTATAGTGTGATTTTTGGTCTTCTGGATATGTACCTAGTAGAGGAATTATAGGATTGAATGGCAAATCTATTTTTAGATCTCCAAGTATTCTCCAAACATCTTTCCAAAAGGACAGTATTAGTTTGCATTCCCACCAGCAGTGCAGAAGTGTTCCCTTTTCTCCACATCCGCGCCAACATCTCTGATTTTGGGATTTTGGGATGTGGGCTAATCTTACTGGGGTTAGATGATATCTCAAAGTAGTTTTGATTTGCATTTCTCTGATGGTTAAGGATGATGAGCATTTTTCATGTGTCTGTAGGCCATGCGCCTGTCTTCTTCAGAGAAGTTTCTCATCAAATCCCTTGCCCAGCCAGAGATAGGATCACGTGTTCTTTTCTTGCTAATACGTTTGAGTTCACTGTGGATTCTGGTTATTAAACCTTTGTTGGAGACATATCCTACAAATATCTTCTTCCATTCTGAGGGCTGTCTGCTTGCTCTACTTACTGTGTTCTTGGCTGTGCAGAAACTTTTTAGTTTGATCAGGTCCCAGTAGTGTATTTTTGATGCATCTTCATTTGCCTGAGGGGTCCTCCTCAAAAAATATTTGCCCAGGCAAATTCTTTCAAGAGTTTTCCCTGTGTTTCTTCTAGTATTTTTATAGTTTCATGTCTTAAGTTTAAATCTTTAATCCAGTGAGAGTCTATCTTAGTTAAAGGTGAAAGGTGTGGGTCTAGTTTCAGTCTTCTACAGGTTGCCAGCCAGTTCACCCAGCACCATTTGTTAAATAAGGAATCGTTTCCCCATTGAATGTTTTTAATTGGCTTGTCAAATATCAAATAACGGTAAGTAGCTGGGTTCATTTCTTGGTTCTCTATTCTGTTCCATATATCTACCTCTCTGTTTTTGTGCCAGTACCATGCTGTTTTGATCACTGTTGATTTACAGTATAGTCTGAGGTCTGGTAGCGTAATTCCTCATGTTTTGTTTGTATTTCTGAGTAATGTCTTGGCTATTCGAAGTTTTTTATGATTCCATATAAAATGATGTATTATTTTTTCAAGATCTTTAAAGTATGACAATGGAGCTTTAATAGGGATTGCATTAAAATTGTATATTGCTTTCGGTAGTATAGACATTTTGACAATGTTGATTTTTCCCAGCCATGAGCATGGTATGTTTTTCCATTTGTTAACATCTTCAGCTATTTCTTTTCTTAAAGTTTCATACTTCTCTTTATAGGTATCTTTCACGTTATTTGTCAGATAAACTCCCAAATATTTCATCTTCTTTGGCACTACTGTAAATGGAATAGCATTCTTGATGGTTTTTTCATTTTGGCTATTGTTCTTATATATAAAGGCTACAGATTTATGGGTGTTGATTTTGTAACCTGAGATGCTGCTGTATTCCTTGATCACTTCTAAGAGTTTTGTAGTAGAATCCCTGGTGTTTTTCAAATATAGAGTGAAAGTTTGATCTTTTCTGACCCTCTATGGATACCCTTGATCACCTTTTCTTCCCTAATTGCGATGGTTAAAACTTCCATTACAGGGTTAAAGAGCAGTGGAGACAATGGGAAACCTTGCCTGGTTCCTGATCAGAGTGGAAATGGTTTCAATTTAATCGCATTCAATACGATATTGGCTGTAGGTTTGTTGTAGATGGTGTCTATTAGTTTAAGAAATGTCCCTTCTATACCAATTTTCTTAAGTGTTCTGTTCATGAAGGGATGCTGGATATTATCAAAAGCTTTTTCTGCATCAATTGAGAGAATCATCTGGTCTTTGTTTTTTAATTTATTTACATGCTGAATTATATTTATAAATTTACGTATATTGAACCAGTCTTGAGACCGTGTGATAAAACCCACTTGGTCGTGGTGTATAATTTGTTTGATGTGTTGCTGGATTCTGTTTGCTAGGATCTTGTTGAATATTTTTGCATCGATATTCATTAGTAATATTGGTCTATAATTTTCTTTTCTTGTTGGGTGTTTTCCTGGTTTGAGGATCAGGTAATGTTTACTTCATAGAAGGTGTTAGGTGGTACTCCTTCTTTTTCTATATTTTGGAAAAGTTTGAGCAATATAGGTACTAGTTCCTCTTTAAAAGTTTGATAGAATTCTGATGTGAAGCTATCTGGACCTGGGCTCTTCTTTTTAGGGAGATTTTGTATAGTTGATGCTATTTCAGAACTTGATATAGGCCGGTTCAACATTTCCACCTCATTCTGGCTAAGTCTTGGAAGGTGGCATTCTTCCAAGTATTTGTTTTCGTATTTCTGAGAATAAAGTTTCTTGTAGTATTCATTAAGGATTTTTTGAATTTCTGAGGAGTCTGTTGTTATTTTGTCTTTACCATATCTGATTGACGAAATTAGAGATTTTACTCTTTTTTTCCTGGGTAAGTTAGCTAAAGATTTATCTATTTTATTGACCTTTTCAAAAAATTAACTTTTGGATTTATTAATCTGTTGTATAATTCTTTTGTTTTCAATTTCATTTACTTCTGCTCTAACTTTGGTTATTTCTTTTCTTCTTCTGGGTTTTGGATTAGAATGTTCTTCCTTTTCCAATAGCTTGAGATGTCCCATTAAGTTGTTAACTTCCTCTCTTTCTGTTCTCTTGAGGAAGGCTTGCAGTGCTATATATTTCCCTCTTAGGACTGCCTTTGCGGTATCCTAGAGGTTCTGGCAATTCATGTCTTCATTGTCGTTTTGTTCCAAAAATTTGTTTATTTCCTTCTTAATCTCATCTATGACCCAGCTATTTCTCAGCATGAGGTTATTCAGTTTCCATTTTTTTTGTATGAGTACACAGGTTCTTATTGTTACTGAGTTCCACTTTTATTCCATGATGGTCTGAGAAGATGCAAAGAATATTTTCTATTCTTTTACAATTGCTGAGGTTAGATTTGTGACCTAAGATGTGATCAATTTTGGAGTATGTTCCATGAGCTGATGAGAAGAATGTGTATTCAGTTTTGTTAGGATAAAATGTTCTGTAAATATCTGTTAAATCCAATTTTTGGATGGTTAAGATTAAATCTAAAATTTCTTTGCTTAGCTTCTTTTTGGAGGATCTATCCAACATTGCAAAAGGGGTGTTAAAATCTCCAACTACTATGGACCTGGAGGAAATCAAGTTGCTCATGTCTGTTAGAGTTTCTTTTATAAATTGAGGTGAATTTTGGTTGGGTGTATAAATATTAATAATTGAAATCTCATCATATTGAGTCTTGCCCTTAACAAATATGTAGTGACCTCCTTAAATTGCCTTACTTTTGTTGGTTTAAAGCCTATGGTGCCTGCAAAAAAAATTGCAACACCTGCTTCTTTCTGTTTTCCATTTGCCTGGAATATAGATGACCATCCCTTCACCCTAAGTCTATATTTATCTTTTAAGGTAAGATGAAATTCTTGTATGCAGAAGATATATGGTCTGAGTTTTTGTATCCAGTCAGCCAGCCTGTGCCTCTTTAGAGGACAATTTAATTCGTTCACATTAATTGAGACTATTGATAGGCCTGGTATAATTTTGGGTATCTAGTTTTTCGAAAGACCAGGGGACATATTTAATTGTTTTGCCACTGTGGAATTTGGAATTTGAACAAAAGTTTCAGAGTGAGTTTACTTTTGTGGTGGAGAGTTGTGCTGGCCATTATGGAGAATAGGTCTGAGGCTATCCTGGAAAGCTGCTTTAGTTATGGCAAATTTTTTCAACATATTGATGTCATTAAAGTATTTAATTTCTTCACCATAAATGAAACTCAGTTTAGCTGGGTAAAGGATCCTGGGTTGAAAGTTGTTTTGTTTTAGGAGATTAAAAGTCGATGACCACCCTCTTCTGGCTTGAAAGATTGCAGCAGTGAGATCAGCAGTCATTCTAATATTCTTCCCTTTGTAGGTTATTGTTTTTTTATGTCAGGCTGCTTTCAGGATTTTCTCCTTCATATTAACTTTAGTAAAGTTAATTATGATGGGCCTGGGGGATGTCTTATTTGGGTTGAGTCATGCTGGGGTTCTGAAACTATCTGCTATCTGCATTTCAGGATCTCTTAGCATGTCTGGGAAGTTCTCTTTCATAATCTCATGAAGAAGGGCCTCTGTGCCTTGTGAAGCTACTTCATCACCTTTAGGAATCCCTATAAGCCAAATATTGGTTTTCTTTGAGTTATCCCAGAGCTCTCTGAGAGAATAATCTGTTTTTGCTCTCCATTTCTCTTCCTCTTTGAACATTTAGGATCGTTCAAAAGCTTTGTCTTCAATGTCTGAAATCCTTTTTCTGCCTGTTCCATTCTGTTACTGAGCGATTCTACTGTATTTCTCATATCATTTAAGGCTGCAACTTCTTTTCTCTGTGTGTCTAAATCTTTAGTGATTTTGTCTTTGAATTCATTGAATTCTTGAGACATCTTCTGAATTAATCCTACAATTTCTACCTCCATCTTTACTTCCATTCTGTTTATCTTGTTTGCAATCCAAATTCTAAATTCGATTTCAGACATCTCAGCTGTCTGTTTGTAAATGGGATCCTCTGGATTGGCTGTTTTGTCATTCCTTGGGGGAGTAGAACTATTCTGTTTATTCACGTTGCCAGTGTTTTTCCGCTGATTCTACCCCATGGTTGTTTTTCAGTGTTTAGCTAGATGAGCAGGTAAGGTGAAATTGGACTGGAAAGTTCTATGGTTGTGGTTGACCAGCCCTTCACCTGGGAACTGGGATTGGTGACTGCAGCTTTTCCTGTACAATTTTGCAAATAACTGGTACAGTACTACAGTCTGTGACTCTAGAGACCTGCTTGGTGTAGTGGGGGTCAGTGGCTCTGCCTTGTATTCAGCTGATCTCTGTCCAATCCTAGTGAATCAGCAACTCTAGGTTGCAGTCTCAGCTTTGGTGTAATATAAGCAACTAGGACATCCTTTCCCCCACTGGTAATATCTGGAAGAGGACAATAAAACCTTCCCACTACAGTAAAACCAGGGTCCACCTCGGAGGGTCCTCGGGTAATTTTTCCAGTTCAAGAGTTCCAGACCATTTGTCCCAGACCGCCCCCACTCTCTAACTGGAGAGTTCAAGAGGACTCCAGCAACTAGATGTTAGGGGTCTATTGGCAGCTCTAGGGTGATTTGAGCACCTCTGGTACTCTGATGGGTTAGAGAGGCCCATCCAGTGGGAGGTTTAGAGCCATGGGGTTGATGCCTCTTACCCCACCAGACTTCATCACCGGACTTTGGTCACCCCAGCCTCTAGAATTCCCAATGGCAGTCTCTGTTAACCCTGTCTCTGCAGCCCTGTTCTGTTCAATAAGAAAATGTTCCAGGGCTATGTGCCTGCCAGAGTCAAAGTGCGGTCGTTGCCTCCTCCTCGTGGTTACCACTGTCTACCACCATCCAGCAGGGGAAGCTGAGGTCTGCCTGCCTCAGGAGCTCAATGGCAGATGAAGAAAGTTCCACCTGAGCTCAGTCCAAGCTTTAGGATATCCAGACAGCAAAAGAATTCCTCCCTCAGCCACTGCACCTTTGTTGCTGCTGTTCTGGAGCTCTGGAATCCCTATATGGTGAGGTCTGGTTCCCTCTGGCAGGCCACAGAGTTGGGGAGATGACTCTCCAGAGTTAGGCCCCAGCAGGAACACTCTACTAATGCTGAAGTTGGGTGGGAGGTGCCTCCTCTTGGGTTCATGCACCTCAGCAGTTTCCGAGCCTTTACCTGCAGTGCAGGAACCCAAGCCTCCATCTGCTGCTGAGATACTCTTTTTGGGGGCCAGGTCAGTCACCTTTCCCTCTATGTCTTTCTGTGCAGTTACTGAACTCACAACTACAGCACAGCTATACTGCCACCATCTATGCAATGCCAGATACTAGCCAAGAAATGCAGACATTCTGGATTCTGGAGGAGTTGGACTTCTAGGCTGCCAGGCTGGGGGTGGTGGTGGGTAGACTGAAGGATCAAGGTGGCAAGGAAAATATTTGTTCAAATTTCCTTCCAGACAAGGAAATTCCTAGACTCACTGCAGGGGCTCTCTTGAGAAGGAGTCCCAACTTCCAGCAATTCCCTTCAGTGGTGTGAGGAAGGAGAGCCTCGGTTTATTGCTCATCAGTAGAGATCCCTCAGTAAGCAAGCAACTCTTTTAGGGAAGGGAACAGCCACACACCTCTTTGGAATGGGATCTGTACCTGAAAATATTTTCTTTGGAGTCTAAGCTTGCCTCAGCAGGGAAGACGAGCAATTATCTATCTCATTTCTCAGCTCAGCTCCCCTCCTTCAGCTCTGTTGGGTTCTTTCTGGTCATTATCTCTCCTTCCGGACTGGAGCTTCTATTGAGAGCTGGCTCCAATCAGCCGTTGTCCCCCCCCCCCCCGTTCCCCCTTGTTCTTGTTGAATGTGAAAATTTGAGTTAGGGAAAATAGCCAACCCAAGGATTTTGCAAATAACCAAACACATTGAGACCAAATGAGCAAATAAACAGATAAAAAGGCTACCAGACACACAAGCCCACAGATGCACGAAGACTCAGAAACACACAGACATACAAACAACAAAAAAACTACAATAAAAATAATGATCATCATAAAATAATTGAAAAAAGGTAAAAAACAAACAAAACAAACCTCTAAAAATATATGTAAGCTCTCTCAGAAACCATAAGAATGGAAGAAGAGGAAGAGAGAAGGGAAAAAGTTGAAAAAGATGAAAGAAAAAATTAAAAATAGAAAAAACAAAAATTAAAAAATTAAAAATTAACAATAGCTCCTCCAAGAAAATGATGAGGGAAAAAAAGAGAGAGAAAAAGCACCAACCACAAAAATATTATTCTTGTATATATGTAGAAACATACATCTATATGTGTGACGTAGGGATCAACTTTTATAGGAATATATTTATAATGCAATATACTTTCTGGACACCAGGTGGCGCTGTGAGTGGTTCCCAGGCTTATACCTGATTCACAGTTTACACTGTTACCATGGTAATCACCCTACCTGGCCGATTGCCATTTTGGAGTTTCTGTAAAAGTTTATTACTTTTACAGAATTGTTGTCCAACCTCAGCTGCTCTGTTCCAGACAGCACTCCTATCTAACCTCACAACTCAGTGCAGGAGTCCATGCTTCACGTATCTTTCCACTCTGCTCCCATGTTCTCCTGCAAACTGGCAACTACAATCCGCTCTGGGGGAGGGGCTGGCTGCTCCGGCTTCCGCTGCTTTGGAGCATGGCGACCTTTTCCTCAGATTTTGTGGCTCACTATCTCACTTTTGAATCTGGACTTTTGAGCCCTGCCACCCGCCAGTTCGCCGCATAGCCTGAACTGCCAGCCCACACCAATGTTCCCCACCAGGAATGGTCCCGTCTATTTATTCACTCCTGTTGTTCTGGGAGAAGATGTCCGCCATTTTGGACAATTCAAAATGTCTGTTTCCTGGGTGGGATCCCATTTTGGACAATTCAAAATGTCTGTTTCCTGGGTGGGATCCCTTCCCTTCAATTTTCCATTGGGACGCTTAGCCCCTTGTGGATCTGAGCGGTACCCCTTTCTGGTTGCCAAACTCGGTTCAGGAATAAATTTTCATCAATTGGGTCTTGCCAGGAATTCCAAGCTGCTGTCCTCCATGAGGGAGGGACCTGCTGGCCAGCATGGTCCGGCAGGGAAAATCTCTACAACAGAGTCTGTGGTTTTAAATTACACCTCATATACAGCAATCTGCCAATTCGCTGGGTGTCTCCAGCTGTCTGTCCCCACCAATAATCCATGCGGGGAAAAGGTCGACAGAAACATTTTTTACCTTTCTGGTGCTCCCAATTTGGGAGTGATACCACTAATATGTAAGTGTAGATAAACAAATGGGAAGACAGAGTAGAATGAATGAATGAATTCACTCTTTTGGCATAAGTGACTAAGCATTTGCTCTATGCCGAGCACGTTGTTAAGAGCTAAAATCAATTGGTAAACAAAACAGAGATCTTTGTCTTCTTGGAACTTACATTCAAACAACAGAGACTGACAATAAACAACACATGTAGCAAATAAATGCATTGTGCCACATACTAGAAGCAGATAGGTGCTACAGAGAAGAGGAGAAAAGTGGAGTGGGGTAGGTGAATTGCAAGAGAAGAGGGCTGCAGGTAAGGAGGGGTTGCAGGATTAAATAGAGTGGTCAAAGTAAGCCTCAGGGACAAAGTGAGATCTCAGCAGAGTCATGAGGAGGCAACTGCCAAGTGGATCTGGGGAAAAAGCAGTGCTCCAGGCAGAGAGAAGAGCTGTAGTGCAGAAGTCTGAGATGGGTGTGCTCAGGTTGTTCAAAGAACAGGGAGAGGACTGCTTACCTCAGTGAGGCGTGGAGGGTGTGGGAGGGCGTGGGAGGTCTAGCAGATGAAGTGCCAGAGGTAAGGGTTAAGGGGGGGAGAATCTTGCAGGGAATGTGGGCTAAGGTACACATTTGTGAAATGAGGGGCGCTGGAAGGTGTGAAGAGGAGGTGCCCCTGGTATGCTCCTGGATTAGACTGGGGGGAGGCAGTGCAGGCACACAGACATCTATAGTGAGGCTATTGCATGTTTTGGTCAGGAGAGGATGCTGGCTCCCACCAGGGCAGGAGCCGTGGAAGGGGTGAAATGTGCTCAGAAGGGTGTATTGGAGGGTAGAACCAACAGGATTTAGTGGTGGAGTGGCTGGCAGGTGTGAGAAAAAGAGAGGCGTTTAGGGTGACTGCAAGTCTTGAGCAGCTGGAAGGACGAAGCTGCCCAGGAACCGTGTCCTGCGGTGTGGAGGGCTGTGGGAGGAGCAGGGTCTGGGGGGAAGATCAGAGTTCAGTTGTGGACGTTGTGGGGGTCTGAGATGTCTACCTGCCATCCAAGCAGAGGTGTTGCATGTAAGAGTCTGCAGTTTAGGGAAAAGGTCTGGGTTGGAGACAGAAATTTGAGAGTTATCAACCTATGGATGGTTTTAAATTCTTGCCACTAAATGAGTTTGACATGAGAATTGGAATATAGGAGAGAAGCCATCCAAGGGCCGAGCCCTGGGGCCTGGAGAACGCCGCAGAGGAAGTGTCTAGCTGACCACTCTCCCGCAGTACTAGAAGGCAGGTCACAGTCACTAATGAAATAAAGCAGATCAGCAGCTGTGTTATAATCTGTAATTACAGACCGTTTCTTCAGTTATTTGTGAGGGTCAAGAGTGTGAATGGTTACATTAATATACTCATGCGTCTGACCGGGAGAGGAGGCAGGGCTGCGCTGGCAGGTGGGCAGCTTGGAACAGGAATGTGTAAATCCTGACAGATGATCTAAGGGTGAGCAGGTGATGGGTGGAGAAGTGTTAGCAGGTCAAGGGAGGAAATGAGGGAGAAGTGAAGAGAAAGGATTAAGATGATGAAGCACAGAATCACATTAGGGCAGTAATCCAGCTGGATCACGTAGGATGTGGGCGGGGAACAGGGAGGAGACAGGGGTCCAGGGGGAATATTCTTCCAGGTTCCCAAGGTGGGGAGGGAGGTGTCTGAGAGCCCTGCAGGAGGATCTGCGCCCCTCAGACTAGAAGCCGAGAGAGCGCCAGTGGACTAAGGCAAAACTGAGTTACCCTTCCAACAAGGAAAGGGGTGCTTGCTGGTGGCGTCACTGGTTTTCTCGTTCCTTAAGCAGACATTCACTAAATGTCTGTTATTGCTAAACACTAGGTAGAGATACATTCAGACAAGATTCCTGCTGACACTCTGGTGGAAGAGACAGAAAATTAATGGGCAAGCAGAATGCAGATGGGACATGAGCTCCACGGGGTGTGGGCACAGAGCTGGGAAACACAGCAACTAGCCAGTACCAGGAGCTCAGGGAGGATGTCAGAGGAGGTCTGGGTAAGCTGAGCCCCGAAGGGCAGATACTGAGCAAATCAAGGAGAGGAGGGATTGTATCCCCTCTGGACGCAGAGCCTGGCATGTGTACAGGCTAAGAAGTGGCTGACTGCTTTGTATCTCCTTCAACTCCTCAGCAGGAGGTCCAGCCCCTGCACAATCTCAGCCCTGGTCAGTCCCCTGTCCCATCTCTCACTACGTCCCGCCCCCTGCTCTCTGCTTCCTCCAGCTCTCCGGTCCACTGTGCCCACTGCCTGGAACACTGAGGGTGAATGTTTGGGTTGTGTGCCTCCTTGTTGTCCCTTCCCTGGACACGTCCTCCTAAAGTCCTCATGGACGTGGCAGACATGGGAAATTGTGTTTGTACCAATGTACCAGCTATTCCACAGTTGTGGTTACAGCCGATTGGATTGGAGAATAAGAATAAACAGAGAGAAAAGTGCTCCCTCCAAGAATTAGAAGTGGCAGACCCAGGACACATGTGCAGCCCACGCTGGGGCCTGGACATGTAGGATCACCTGGGATTGGACCAGGACTCAGTACCAGGGCAAGGCGAAGTTATGGAGAACATCCACCTTGACAAAGTCTACAAAAAGAGAAAAAAAACATTCAAGCTAAGGTTAAGAATGTGTAAGAAAAAGAGAGAGACACACACACACAGAGAAATAGTGATGAGAGAGAGAGAGAGAGAGAGAGCAAGTGGGCGCACCTGTGATCTTCCCGTTTCTCCAGAAGGCTGTCCTGAGATTGGATTCCACGACATTCGCCAAGCTCCTTATTATAAATTTACTGTAAATGATCTCCTAACAAAGTGATTCTAGGCTTAGACATAAATTAAGGGTGGGTCGGGAAGCCAGGTGAAATGACAGGATCCCAGCAGGGCAGCAGAATGTGCCATGTCAGGTGGAGCCAGCAGTCCTTGAGAAGAGACAGCTCTGATGTAACTGTCATCTGCATTGAACTGTCTCCTGGAACCCAAGCCAGGGGCTTCCTGAGGTTGAAGTTTTATGATCTTTGGATACAGAGTGAATGTGTCTGCAGGTGCAGGTTCCTTTTATGTCAAGGCTATGAGAAAAGGAACATATTATAATCCAAACGTCCTCATTGAAAATAACTGAATAAGTAAAAGCAGCCTGTTATTCACACTCAGGACGTGTCCAGAACTCATTCATGCACCAGCCTGAACTGCAGCCTTTGAATCTCTGCCCCACCCAGGTGCTGACAGGAACGGTAGTGTCCTGAGTGCCGGGATGGGACAGAGACCAGTGAGAAACGCTGGCAGAGGGATTGAAGCAATCTAACTTTCTCCGTCCAATGCCTCCCTTCAAAACGCTTCTTATTAATGGAATCCGTGAGATTCCTCTAGCTCTTTAAAATAATCTTCACTTTAATTCACTCTGCAATTCCTCCTCATCAAAAGGGGTCTTGAAGAAACCAAACATGCCATTCTCCCGGCTGACTTGTACTCGAAGACCCTGCTCAAGGGTTACTTTCTCTGGGCTGTGTTTTCTGATATCCCCCACCCTGCCCTCTGGCTGGGCTCATTCTTCTCTTATGTGCATCCATTAATAGGCAGCACTGTGTAACTGTCCACTCAGATATGCCCCCCGTGGGCACCCTGGACAATGCCCAGCCCTGCTGTGCCTGTGGCTTAGTCAGTGCTCATGAAACTTTTGTTGAATAAATGAACAAGTGTGGGAAGGAAGTAATGGCCGATCCTAGACGTGAAGAAGCAGTTAAGAGTCTACTAGGCCAAGGCTGGGCACCTTGGCTCACCCCTGTAATCTTAGCACTCTGGGAGGCCGACGTGGAAGGAGCACTTGAGGCTCAGGAGTTCAAGACCAGCCTGAACAAGAGCAAGACCCATCTCTACTAAAAACAGAAAGATGAGTCGGGCATTGTAGCAGGCACCTGTAGTCCCAGCTAGTTGGGAGGCTGAGGCAGAAGGATTGCTCGAGCCTAGCAGTTTGAGGTTATTGTGAGCTGGGCTGATGCCATGACACTCTGGCCTGGGCAAAAGAGTGAGACTCTGTCCCCCCAAAAAGAGTCTACTAGGCCAAGTGTGGAGGGGAAAGGAACAGCATGAGCCAAAGCATGAAGACAAGAGAACATGCCGTGTTCAGGGAATCACAGAGTTTGACTACAGGGGAGAAAAGGTGGTCTTTTCTGAGCTATATTGTAGAGGGAAGAATATGAAGTAACTTGGTAGTTATGTGATTAAGCACAATAAACTTCATTAAGTAAATGTAACAACTGAGAAAATTCTCCTGTAAGCATGTTAATTAGTTAAGTCCGTGAATAAATTATTCAGTTGCCCAGAAAATTTATTTTGAAAGTAGTCTGGCTATAAACAAATGAAACTATTAACTAGCTCAGCTAACTTACCCTGCACACAAAGAAAATTTCTAGAACATCTTTGAAATGATCAAAGGTGCTTCGGAAAAGGGCAAAAATAATGGAGGGACGAGCACCCTGGCCTTCCAAGGAGTTTTCACAGAGAGATACTTGAGGATTCACCCAAATCACTTAATCCCTGTAGGTCAGTAGAAACAAAGCTGCTCTGGGGAAGATCCCACCCCAGGGTACAGTCCTGGTAAGTGACATATTACAGAATAATGGGAAGTTAATTTTTAATAAAACCACATTTATCAAGAAAACCTCCTCAGTGTGAACAAGTGGAAAATGTTCACTTCCCTAAGACAAAATTAAAGGTTGATACATATGGTACATGACTTCCTGGCCGTGATTTATGCAATTAAGGAATTTGCTACCTTTGCACTTATTCTTAGAATCACAATTTAGCTCATGACAAGGATGATGATGTAACACTTTGTAATATGACTGATTCTTGGGCAAGGTTCAAAAACGAATAAAGAAGGTGACTCCTTGTATTTGTTTAAAGGTATATTTAGCAGAAAATTAAATTGACTTGCTTCACGTTATTGCATAATAACAATTCCCCCAGGAATCATATTTATTTTACATTATAGATAATCATTTAGTATCAATATTTAGTGTATTGAATGAAACATTCTTATCAAGACGCTTGAACTATAGTTCCAATAGTTTGGTTTCTGATGAAATAAAAACAAATGAAAATTTAGGAGCTCAGTTTCTTCATCTCCAATGTCAGAAGGAGAATGTAGGTGGTTTTGGAGTCTTTCCACTCTAAGATAAATTAAATGCATTGAGCAGCTATTATATGGCAAGCATGATGCATGTTGCATTTGAAGATTTAATTATTCCTAAACCATCATGGAAAACCTTAATATTATTTCCTCTATAAGGTAACAAAACAGAATATTAGAAAGGTTGACGTGCCCAAGATTATAGTTTTACTCCAAATCTGCATTACACAAAAGTCATATTCTATTTCTGTGTTATGTCTGATAATTCTACATTTGCAATCAAGCCACTTGGAGTATCAGTCAGTGGAAATATATAAAATTTTTAACACAGGTATACAGAAAGTATTTTGGATAATCTCCTAAAGGAAAATTTCTCTTTTTAGTTAATGAAAATGCTAAATACAGACTAGAAAAAATGAGCTGCATGTCTGTGAATTCCTCTGTTTACCTTTTGTTACTATATAGTAGCTGATCACAAGACAGTCTTAAAGGTCGAAAGGTAGTAATTGCGACATGTAGTCATTCAATTTACAATGTACTTGTCAGTTCAATTGTGTCATAAATAAATGGGCACGGCACTTTCATTTCCTTTTTTCAGATAACATCTAAGGTTCTCAGAAGTGATTCAAATGTGCCACTCAGTTCCAAATTCTGCACTTTGCTTATCGCATCCTTTGGAGGGTGCTTGGAAGAAGATTCCCCTATGCCTCCCTCGCCACATGCAATATAACTCACAAGATGTTCTCGCTCACTGCAGCTAGAAAGCCACTGCCTTGCACATAAAGCACTGATGTTGGAGTGTGAGCATTAACTTTGGAATCTCTACTCTGCCACCTACTGGGGTTTTGGAGAAGGCAAGGCCTGAATTTGGGTTTCCTCACTTACACGCTAAGGCTCCAGCTCCAAGGGGTCGGGCATCCCTGTGCCCACATCACAACCACCACTCTGGGAGTTTCCAGGGAGCTTGGAGTGGAGCATGGGGTCTTTGAGTTGTCAGACCAAGGAGTTCAATGTCTGTCAATCACGGGGAGGGTAGATGAGGGATCAACAGTTTTACTTTTATTTACAGAAAGGCCAGAAATTCCATTAGAGTAGCAGGGATATCCCCTCAGAACTGTTCTTCCTTTACCTTTTTTCTTTGTTGCTTTTTATCTTTACAGTAAAAGTAAATATAAACAATGTTACTATTTGTCTTAGCATATGTCAAATGGATTTTATAGGTTATAAAATCATATATCTTTTTATTTTAAAGTGCTTACAGTTTTAAGCTATTTTTACTTTAGATTAAATTTATAGTTAGCTAACATTTTATTGGTTGTATAGCGTGTCTTGGGTCTTTGACTGGTATCATGGAGTCTAGTACTCAACTTATCTATAATAATAGGCCTTGGAGGTGAATAAATAATCTTTAGGTGTCAGTACACAGGCCTAACCAGTAGCACCCTGCATGAAATGGTTATTTAGGTGAACCGTGGCTGGTAGCATTTATGCTTCATAAGAACTGCCCAAATGTTCCTTTTTTCCAGTGTCAAGAAATTTATCCCTCTCTCATGATTCCCCAAAAACTTTGCCCTTTCCCCTCTTAGTTGAAGGCATATGAGTTCTTCAAATGAGCTCAGGCTTTCCCAAAAGTTAGAAAGAAATATTGCCTGCAGGTAGCTTTTGATTGCAGCCCTGAAGACACCCCTGAGACTAGGGAATGCATGGCTCTTGGCGAGGTCAGAGAAAAATTTACAGGAAAATTATGATTGTATATGACATGTACTGTCTATAGGATGATATATTCTTTTTCAGGCACTGTGTTAACTATACATACGTATACAGTTGTAAAGATACGTATATTTACAGATACTGAGTCAAGAAGATCCACATATGTGTGTAAAGAAGTAAAATAAGGAGGGCCCCGCCTGTGGCTCAACAGTGTAGGGCACCAGCCCCATATGCCAGAGGTGGCGGGTTCAAACCCAGCCCCAGCCAAAAACTGCAAAAAAAAAAGAAGTAAAATATGGAACACACACTGGTCCCTTTTTACACAGAGACTGCGCTACCTCCCCACCCCCTAACAAGTTTGCTTTCACAACCTTTTTTTTTTTTTTTTTTTGAGACAGAGTCTCACTTTGTCATCTTCAGTAGAGTGCCGTGGCATCACAGCTCACAGCAACCTCAAACTCTTGGGCCTAAGCGATTCTTTTGCCTCAGCCTCCCAAGTAACTGGGACTACAGGTGCCTGCCACAACACCTGGCTATTTTTTGGTTGTAGTTGTTATTGTTGTTGTCTGGCAGGCCCGAGCCAGGTTTGAACCCACCAGTCCTGGTGTGTGTGGCTGGTGCCCTAGCCGCTGAGCTACAGGCGCCAAGCCTGCTTTCATAACCTTGACATCAGGGCTCTTAGAGAACTGAGGGAACACTCTGGGGGACCTGAGAGGGTTCTGTGACCTCAAGCTGAGCCCCCCAAATCAGGGAAGAAAACAAACAGAAACTTTAGTTGTTCGGTTTTAGGGTAGAGCCTTCTGAGGGGCTCTGGCTGTGATCTTCTGAGACTTCTCTAGGAACCATTATACCTGATTCATCTTGTGTATGCACAGTTTTCTCATTCCTCCACAGCTGTTTATTTCTGAAAGCCGTGTGGCTTGGAAACCAAGGCCAGGGAGGAGAAGCAGGCTGGCCTTAACAGAAGGACACTGCCTTTCTCAGCTGACAGAACCACATCAGGTCCAGGCTGCCACAGAACCCAAGAGGAGGTGGCAGGCAATGGCCATCTCTACACTGTACCTCACGTTGCATTTAGTTGCCAGAGCACAAAAAATGATGAATGATGTTTTGCACGACAAAGCAAAAAGTCTAACTCTTCTGTAGCACTTACTCTGCTGTTCTGTGCCAGCTACTGTTGTCATTGCATGTAATTTATATGGAAAATAATGTTATCATCTTACCCCAGCTTTGAAGGCCTTGAAATAGAAAAGCAGAAGTTGATGTCCTTTTCAACTGAAATCTAAGCTTAAATTCTTTTATGAGTCATTTTAGAGGTCGGTCTTCTTTCTGAAGTGGGATGAATCTCCAAAATTCTCCACAACGTAGTTCATGTTCTCAGCCTTGTGCCAAATCCCCAAGAATACTCATTCGTGTTTTGCTGTGCAGATTGGTTCGACAGCCGTTCACTCCCATAAGCTCCCTAGTACCCCACACGGCACTATCTCAGACAGGCGTCTAACTACGCAGAGCCTTTAAGCCCTTCTCCACTTACCAGTCCAAGATTGTCCAGCCCAAATCACTGGTGCCAACAAGACATGTTACCAGTGCCGCATACCCAACCTAAAAGAGGCGTGCTTAGATGACGAGTAAAAAAAGGACTTTGGGGGCAGCCACTGTGACTCAAAGGAGTAGGGTGCCGGCCCCATATACCAGAGGTGGCCGGTTCAAACCTGGCCCCAGCCAAAAATTGCAAAAAAAAAAAAAAAAAAAGGGGACTTTGGTTAAATTTGTTAATATAATATATAAATGTCTGGCCATGAGTAGATTTCTGCATAAGTTTTCTGGAAAGCACACACCTGCACTTTGGATCTTATTTTCTCTATTGTTTTCCATAATAATCTTTGAGCTATACACCCCAATAAACATCCAGGTGCATAATGGAAATTGCACCTAAAATTTTAATTTTTTAATTTTTAATTTATTTCAATAGATTTAAAAGATACAAGTCTTTTTTTTTTTGTTATACTGATGAATTGTATAGCCGTGAAGTCCGGGCTTTCAGTTTACCTGTCACTTGAATAGTGCACGTTGTACAGTACAATAGGTAATTTGTCATCCCTGCTCCCCCTCCTAACCTCCCCCTTCTGAGACTCCAAAGTTCCTTATTCCTCTCTGTGTGACTTTGCATGCCTATAGCTCAATTCCCACTTGTGAGAACAAGGCAGTGTTTGGATTGTTGTTCCTGAGTTAACTTCACTTAGCATAATGGCCTCCAGTTACTTCCAAGTTTCTGCAAAAGACATTATTTCATTTATTCTTATTGCTGAGTAGCATTGCATGAGGTCAGATAATTATGGACTAGCAAATTGTGGTACATGTATACCATGGAATACTATGCAGCCTTAAAGAAAGATGGAGACTTTACCTCTTTCATGTTTACATGGATGGAGCTGGAACATATTCTCCTTAGCAAAGTATCCCAGGAATGGAAGAACAAGTATCCAATGTACTGAGCCCTACTATGAAGCTAAACTATAGCTTTCACATGAAGGCTATAACCCAACTATACCACAAGACTATGAGGAAAGAACCAAGAAAGGGGAAGGGAGGGGGGAGGTTTGGGTGGAGGGAGGGTGATGGGTTGGGCCACATCTATGGTGCATATTTTTATCTATAATAAAAAAAAAAGAAAAAAGAAAAAAATAAAAATAAATAAATAAATAAATAAAAAGATATCATATCCTGGTGCCTTGATTTTGGACTTTCTAGCCTCCAGAACTGTGAGGAATACATTTCTATTCTTTACAAATTACACCGTTTCAGATATTCTGCGGTAGCAGCACAAAATGGACTAAAACAGTCTACAACCCAGCAAGTCCACCTCTAGGTTTCTACCCTAGAAATATGAAAGTACGTACCAAATAAAAAAGATGGAGACTTTACATCTTTTGTATTAACCTGTATGGAGTTGAAAACATTCTTCTTAGTAAAGTACCATAAGAATAGAAAAACAAATATCCAATATACTCAATAGTAATATGAAACCAATAGATAAACAACTACACACCCACATGAGAGAAAATTACAATAAAAATCAAGTGGGGGAAGGGGGCGGAGGGCGAGGGGAGAGGAGAGGGGAGAGGAAGGCTGGAAAACTCTCACCTAATGGGCACAATGTAAGGCGCATCCCCTGGGTGAAGGGCTAAACTACAGCTTGACAAACAATGTAACCTAAGTATTTGCACCTTCATTTTAATCTGAAATTAAAAAGAAATAAAAGGAAAATACATATGTACTCAAAAAAAGACCTGCATACCAAGATTCATAGCAGCTTTCTTTATAATAGTCAACAACCGGAATAACCCAAATGTTCTTCCACAGATAGGTAAATAAACAAGTTGTGGTATATCAGTCGGAATACTACTATGCAACACATAGGAATAAAAGATGAATACAACAACATGGACATATCTGGAAAACATCTTGGGAACAAGAGAAGACAAACTGTGATAGTGGTTACACAGATGCATATTTTTATTGAAACACTTCACACTGTACACTTGAAGCGAATGAATTTTCTCAAATGTAAATTGTGCCTCAACAAAGTCGCATTTTAAAAGATGAGCAGCTAGCGAGTATGAACTAAGTAGCTCATATTTAGCTTAATTAGTATGAACTAAATACTGTTGAAAGTTTTTCCATACACACAGTATTCTTTACATTCAGGTTAATTCAGATATAAAGGAATTCAGATATATAGTAAAAATGTAATCAAATTGTTCACTAAAAAAAAGAACTACATTTGTTGTATAATGGTTATGTTTCTGTCTTACCACTTGACAATAGGAACCAAGTCTTATTTAATTTCTCCAGAACCTAGCAGTGTTCTGGACACTTACTGGACATCAGTAAATGTTCAAAGTACGGCATTAAATGTATAAACAAGATTAGGCTCTTCCGAGGGTTTTTAATCCATTGACCTGTAAGCCTAAATTTTTCTAGGATTGTAAAGTGTATTTGGGCAGTGCCTGTAGCTCAGTGGGTAGGGCGCTGGGTGGCACCCAGGGTGGGAGATTTGAACCTGTCCCGGGCCAGCTAAAATGACGACAACTGCAACAAAAAAATAGCGAGGTGCTGCGGTGGGCACCTGTAGTCCCAGCTACTTGGGAGGCTGAGACAAGAGAACTGATTAAGCCCAAGAGTTGGAGATTGCTGTGAGCTGTGATGCTATGGCACTCTACCAAGGTCAACATAGTGAGACTCTGTCTCTAAATAAATAAATAAATAACGTTTATTTGGTGGGGGAAGAGGACTTACTATCTCTGATAGTTTTTGGTTTTGCGTTCATCTCTCCATATCATTCCTAACCTCGCTCAAATGTTACACAGGATTAGATGCACTCGAGCCTGTGAGCTCAGACATATTTGAGCTTGAATCTCAGCTCCACCACTTACCACTTATGCAACCTTGGGCAAATTACTTAACTTTTCTTTAAGGTTCAGTTTTCTCATTTCTTGAGATAGAGGTTATAATTATACCTACTTCATAGGATCATTATAAAAGTAAGCAAAATAATGACGTGAAATGTTTATAACTGGCCTACCACACATTTAACAGTTTGCTATTATTGCTACTTTCTTTGTTAGAAATCATACCCTAACAGCAGACAGTATGGAAATGTTCTACTTTGGTAAAACAGTATCAATTGTTTAAGAAATTACTCATGCCCATGGTAGAGTACTTTGCATTGACCTTTCACCTTTCATTCTACATTTTTACATGGAGACCATGGAATGCTCAAAACTGCATTTCCTTTGAAGCTAGGGTTCTGTATGAAAAGCGTTCCTCCAATTATACACCTTACAAAGAATTTGGAAAGAAGAAATAAGACCCCCTTCTGCTGTGTTAGCCAGCATTCAAAGTCATGCATATGAGAGCTTATACCACTTTTGTTGCCCAGACTCTGCATTCCAATTACCAATTTCATGGATATCTTGAAGCAGATTTGACAGCGATGGTGGCAGCTACACCAAGTGTCTGAATTTTGAATTGCACCAATACTCGATTCATTAATCTAATGAAGGGATCACCTTTAGTTTTTCTATAAACTGCCAGAGAGTGAATATTCTAGGCTTTGCAGGCCACACACGATCTCTGTTTTCTTTGTCTTTACTACACCAACCACAAAACGAAAACTTAGAAACTGAACATCATTAACATTTGCAACATCTGTTCATCAAAAGACACAATTGAGAAAGTTAAAATTCAATGCACAGACTGAAAATTCACAATACATATAGCTAACAAATGACTCCTATGCAGAATTTTTTAAGAACTCCTACAGATGGGGCGATGCCTGTGGCTCAGTGAGTAGGCTACTGGCCCTATGTGGGCGTTGTGGCGGGCGCCTATAGTCCCAGCTACTTGGGAGGCTGAGGCAAGAGAATAGTCTAAGCCCAAAAGCTGGAGGTTGCTGTGAGCTGTGTGATGCTAGGGTACTCTACCATGGGCAATAAAGTGAGACTTTTGTCTCTAAAAAAAAAAAGAAGTCCTACGAATCAATTTTTGGAAAGTCAATCAATTCAATTAAAAAGCTGTAAAAGGCAAAAAGACTTTACCAGGCACTTCACATCAAAGAACTCTCAATGGCTTCTTAATTATTGGAACAAAGGTATTTTTTAATGTAACTGGATTCCAAAGGCTGTTTGCTATGCTTTTAACCCCTGAAAGTTAGCAGTTCTGGTAAGTCTTAAATATTAATGATGATTTATTGCTCTGATAACAATAAATTGACTTCTCTATATTCTGAAATTTAAAATTACTTGTTCAAGCTTCTTTGTTTATCTAATAATTCAGAAGAGAACCTTTAGGATTTCCTCTATCCTTCGCTCAAAAAGGTATAAAAACCTCTAACATAGCTGAATTCTTATTAAAATACTTTGAGAATCTTTTTTGATCTCATTTGAATTAATGCAACACAACTTCCTATCAGTAGAAGGTTAGATAAATATACTCATATTTATAATGAAATGGCACATAGGAATAAAAATGAAATAAAATTACATGTGTGTGTATCACCATAGATAAGTCTAAAAATGTTGAGTGAAAAAAGCGCTTTTTTAGACTACATATGCAATATATAATTATAATGTTGATTTGTATGGATACATTCATATGTAGAAAAAATTAAAATATACATGGGAATAAAACACACACACACTTCAGGATAAGAACCAGGAGGGAAGAGGAGAGGTAGTGTTTGAAGCAAAAATGACAGAAAGTTAAATTGTATGGTGAGTACGTGTCAGATGTATTGTATTCTTTCTGAAATGCTCCCTATTTAATTGTTCAGCTCTATATAAGGACGAACCCAACTTACTCTTTTTTTTTACACAGACTGGCAAAACTGATGGTGGAAATATTTAATAAATAACAGAGATTAATTCGATAATAAATTGCTTCCACGTTTTCATGACTTTCACAAATAGTCTACAATTTAAAATGTTTGAATTTATCTATCCAGGTCAAAGAATATAAACCAAAATTCTATTTAACAAAGACCTGGAGTATCGCTCGCATCTTCTTTCGCGGCCGCGGGGGCCAGAGAGGGCGGGAGCGCGATGGTGGGGCCGGAGCAGCGGGGCCAGCCCGGGACCCGGCCATCCGCCGGGGGCTCTCTCGCGCTGGAGCTAAGTGCGCCCGCTGGAGGCGTCCGGGCTGGGATTCTCCGGATTCGTAGAAAGACTGCCTTGAAATTTCAGCAGGGCAGACAGGGTTGAAGTGGAAGAATTGCAGCAGTCTCTTTCAAACAGCTTTCTCGTTCGTTTATTCATTCAACAAACATTTATTCAGCAGCTGCTATGAACAAGATACAGATCTCTCTCCCAGATGGCACCCTGCAGGGGAGAGAGGACTGTGCGACAGCTGGTGGGTCTTGCCCCATAATGGTCTCCAGCAGAGAGTGATAAGTTTATGTGGGGATTCTGGAGTTCTGGCTCTGGTGTAGATCAGAAGGTTTCTCCTTGTTCTGGGAGGGGCTGGATGATGTAACTAACTCTCCCTGGGTGGGGCCGTAACCACAGGAAGCCCTTTTAGACCCCATCTCATTTCAGAGCCAATTCTGAAGCCACTTGAGAAAAATGACGTGATGGTTCCTATCAAACAGGATTTTTCAGAAACATACATCTGTGAAGAAAGTGGCCCTTTTTCCCTCTTGTGAAACAAATAATTCTCAAATTCCAAGATGCCAGCCAAAACTCCAAATTTATCCGAAAGCGGCCAATTACAAGAAAGGAAAGAAATTTAAACTGAGGAACATTTTGTCAACTGATATGATCAGTCCTCCCCTTGGAGACTTTCGTCACACCATTCACATCGGCAAAGAGGGCCAGCACGACGTTTTTGGAGACATTTCTTTCCTTCAGGGGAACTATGAGGTTTTACCTGGGAATTAGGAGAAAGCGTGCACGGGCCAGTTCCATGGGCATAATGAGTTCCTCCCGGCCAACAGCGCTTCAGACTCTATCTTCTCAGAAACGCCCTCTCCGGTGCTCAAAAATGCCATCTCGCTCCCCACCGTTGGAGGGTCCCATGCTCTCATTGTCACCCATGACATTTAGTTCTAAACAGGAGTCCTTTGGGCCTGCCAAGCTGCCCAGGCTTAGCTGTGAGCCCGTCATAGAGAAGAAAGCTCAGGAGAAAAGCAGTCTGCTGGAGAGAGGGAGAGTCCACCAGGGCGACCGCTCGTGGGGCTCCAGTGGTTCTGCATCTCAGTCCAGCCGGGGCAGGGACAACCAGCCTGTCCGACAGGGACAGCCACTCCTCCAGCCAGTACTCCGACGGGCCTGCAGAGGACATGTTTGACCATCCTGCCCCGTGTGAGCTGGTCGAGAGAAAGACTAAGTCAGAGGAGTCGCTCTCCGATCTCACACGGTCCCTCTTCTTGAAGCTCCACTTTGGGCCCTCACTTTTGGATGAGGTGCCGAACGTCATGGATAAAACTATGTAACAAGATGCCAGCTCTTCTCCTCGGGAGTAAAAAGCATCAGACAACAACAACCAAAACTAAGCTTGACTAACCACAGTCGCACAGTTGAAAGAAGGGCTTCCTGGCTATGTTTGCAGTTCTGTGATGGGTTTTCTAAAACAATGTTCCTACAAAATATTTTTTTTACATGTTTTCACAAACAGTTCAGGAAAAAATAAATAAATAAATAAAACTGCCCTGGCAAAAAGAGGAAGTGAGTCAGAACCCTTTTTCGGCGGATCAGCTCACTTTTGTTGTTCGCAGACACGTAAGAAACTTGGCTTGGCCAGGATTGGCCCTGGCTATGAAGGGCTGGACCAGTCACACCAAGGAACTTTACAGAACTTCACGACACTCAGATGTTTTCTGAGGAAGAGGAAGTCAAAGTTTATTTAACACCTAAGCCTTTTTTTCTAGACTCTTTTCTATCTTATATTGTTTGGGCTCACTATAGCAAATTCTCCAGTGTTAAAGCTTTTCTCTGTTTTCGCATTTGAACAATTTTGTGGCTTTGGGGGATTTTCTTGTAGTTCTTATGTATCCCTATATGTTTTATCTATATGGCAAAATTTTGACTGTCAGCTACATGTTGGTAAGACACAAGCAAAGTATTACTGTAACTAAGTTATTTTTAAAGTATATATATATATATATATATATATATATATACATTTTTTTTTTTTTTTTTTTTTTTTTTTTTTTTTGCATGGGGGGGTTTTAAACCCACACCACCAACATT
>CAUYPK010013257.1:0-19329 GCA_963574355.1 Loris lydekkerianus | reverse complement strand
GGACGCGCCCCGCCCCCCCCGGCCGCCCGCCCCGCGCCCCGGCGCCCCCCGCCCCCCCCGCCGCGGGGGGCCCGGCGGGCGGGGGCCCCCCCCCCCCCCCATCTGACTTAAACAACCAAGAAAATCAGAAGAAAATCATTTGTCCATGATTCCGGGACTGCTTACTGAAATACTCTTAAGAGAATCACCTATCAACACGGTGAGAGGGTGGAAGAAAAAAAATTAGAAGGACATGGCATCTAGCAAATATGGAATGGAGGTAACATTATGGTCAAGTTGTTCTATATGAAATGCAGTTAACTGAAAAATAAAGGCTAAGAAACAGAATAGTCCACAAGGCCATGAGAGACAGCTACATAAATATTTTCATGGTATGAATAGAAACATTTCCAGAGCTGTCTGAAACAAACTAGCAGCAATGCTATATACTGGATACTTAAGTACTTTCAAGTATGAACTAATAAAACTGACAACTTGGCCA
Source organism: Loris lydekkerianus (assembly GCA_963574355.1). Classification (NCBI taxonomy): domain Eukaryota; kingdom Metazoa; phylum Chordata; class Mammalia; order Primates; family Lorisidae; genus Loris; species Loris lydekkerianus. The sequence goes on along the minus strand of CAUYPK010013257.1, from coordinate 18,848 downwards.
GGTGTGGTGGCTCACGCCTGTAGTCCCAGTGCTGTGGGAGGCCGAGGCGGGTGGATTGCCTGAGCTCAGAGGTTCGAGACCAGTATGACCAGCAGTGAGCCGGAGTAAGACCCCGTCTCTACTAACATTAAAAACAGCCAGACGTTGTGGTGGGCGCCTGTAATCCCAGCTACTACTGGGGAGGCAAAAGGGGACAGAGCATAGCCAGAGGAAGAACATCTAAAAAAAAAGAAGAAAGAAAATGAACAACAACAAAAAAAAGTACTTCAAATGAAGAATAAAAAAAAAACAAAAACAAAATAAACAACTGACAACTTGAGAAGTTGAGAAATGGATCTTTTACTTCCCTTTTGTTCATTGTTTTTAAATATAGGGAACCCACACCTATACTGCTTATTTATTCACATGTTGTGACTGGCCTTGTTTATTAAAAGAAAAATATTAATAAATGAATTTTTGTTATCTCCTTTCAAGTGTTTGCTAATGTCTAAATTTTCTATATTGGGCTGGGAATTGTGGCTCATGCCTGTAATCCCAGCACTCTGGGAGGCCAAAGCAGGCAGAATGCTTGAGCTCAGGAGTTCAATATCAGCCTGAGCAAGAGCAAGACCCTGTCTAATAGCCAGGTGTTGTGGCAGGTACCTGCAGTCCCAGCTACTTGGGAGACTGAGGCAAGAGAATAAGTTAAGCCCTAGAACTTGAGGTTGCTGTGAGCTATAAGGCCATAGCACTCAAGCCCAGGGCAACTGAGTGAGACTCTGTCTCAAAATTAAGTAAGTTTTTAAATGTTCACAGAAGGAATATGGCAATAATCTACATAATATTATATATAATATTTTGGTGTGTAATAATAACAGATATCTATGAAATTAGAATTCAGACCAGATTTTGGTAAAGGTCTAATGAAAAAGAGGGATACAAGTTGACCATTGATGACTTACTGAAATTGAAAGATATACTAAAACATCCAAAGTTGAATGTATACATGCTTATTGTTTCCTTGTGGGGGGAGGAAGGAGAGGAGAAAAGAGAGAATAAGCTAGAGAACTAAAAGAGTATTTCTTACTTAACAGGGGAGTGTTAGTGGATGCTAGTGGGAAACTACATTAGGGAGATGAGAATGGGGTAAAGATTATTGAATGCCTTAAAGAAAGGACTGAATTTAGATCAGTGAAGACTCACTGAGTAACCAATATCAGTTAGAAGCATACAAAATAAATGGAAAGAAAAGGCTAGATGCAGGGAGAATGCATTCCACGAAATATCTTATTAACTACTATGTACCCCACATACTATGCTAAGTGCTTGGGATACGAAAATATATATGGCAAGTCTAGTGACCTCTCAAGAGACTCAGTTTGACTGACAGGCACAGTATATGAAGTTCTATCATTGAGGCATGTACAGGGTATTTCAGAAGGGACAAAGTTTTAACCTTTATTTGCACTTGAAATTCACATGAGACCTGATAGATGAATTTATAACAGATAAGAGACAGAAATAGCACAAATATTTCCTCAATGTTCCTTTTCTTCAAGCTTACAAGTTCACAACAGAACCATTTCAGTACTCACCATTACAATACTCATTCTGTATAAGCATATGATCATCTTCTGCCCACGCAGAGAAATATCGCACTACATGAGAATGCTGTCCAAGCACTGCATGAGCATATACTTCTCTCAAAGCATTCTGCCTAGGAGAAATGAGATTAATAGGATGGTAGATCAATTTGATCCAAGCCTAAACTGAATTAATTTATCTGAAACTTCATACCATAAACTTGACTTTTATCTCTATCATTATGTTAAAGAACAACTTGCTTATGAGAGAAGAGGTTAAAACTAGCATGAGCTTTTCCAAGGGCTTCCATTAAAGTTTTGCCAGGAAGAAGAAATCTTGCTGGCCGAGGACTCAGGTAAAATTAAACTCCGCATTTTATTGTAAATTCATAGACACTAACTAGAAATAAGAAATTTAATTTAGGCTATAAGATCATTCGTATTATTTATCAGTAAGAACTAATGGCACAAAATAAAAAGGAACCAATTAAATCATCATGACTTCTCAAGTTAGAGCAAAAGTTAGAGAATTAAATTCAGCGTTTGAACACCTAAAACCTATGTTTATAACACCACAGGGGACAAAAAAGCAAAAGACAAAATGTTCAATACATACTCATCAACAGAGCCGGCCAATGGCTTTTTTGATCGCTTAATGGCATAAATGCATCCATCCAGCCTTTTCACACACTTAAACACAGAACCAAATTCTCCAGAGCCAATTTTCTCTAGCTCATGAAATTCTGTAGTATACCGTGACTTCATATTGCTCTCAGTAATTGTAATTCTCTGTAACAGAAAGTGTATCCATATACATAATACAAAGATATAAAATTGACCTTTTACTATGGTGACAGGAACATGTGTGAAATCTAAAAACCATTCTACCTTATGTTTTAATGCTTAACAGGTATATAATGTAAGAGTTAACATTTAAGTTTCAGAAAGAAAGTGGAAAGAAAATAAAAAACTAATTTACCTTAGCAGGTCTTGTTTCATCTTCAAACTCACAATCACTGGCTTCCATATCTTCACCACAGGAACTAAAAAAATACGTATTTTCCATTAATATATCTGACATATGTATCAACCTGAGATCCAAACTTTATCTGATACTTACTGGAACTGAATTTTAATGGATTAAAACAGAAAAGCATTTAGTTAATTTTATAATCATAAGATACAGCCGACCTGATGAAAATGTTGCTCCTTCTGAGATAAGCCCACTCATTCAACAGAAGCTTGCACCACCACACACACCAAAATTAAGCTTTTCTAAATCAACTCTTTCTGCTTAGTCCATTGTTGACACAAGATTTCCTACAAGACATCTAGGGGTTTTTTATTCCTTCATCTCTCATACAACTTCTTTCCCATAGCTGATTAGTTTCCATCTATCTCCTAAGAGTTAGGTAGGTGCTAGTAAAAGAAAAAAATTCAGAGCAAAAACATCCATACTATTCAGTAGACACTAAATTTTGATAAGTATACAAAACTAATCTTGGATTGTTTCAGAAAACCAAAATTGAATAAATGACTCACTCATTCCAGTATGTTCTCTTTCTTCGACGACACTGTCCTGAGGAATGAAGCAACAGAGAATCCGGAGTAAAAGGATTAATATTCACTTGAGGGGTGTGTCGCACATCAAATTCTCTTTTTCCTGACTTTTCTGTATCCATGAAGAGAGAACCACCCCGAAGCTTAACAGAAGTGGAATCAATTCCTCGAGCTTTGGAAAGCAAACTCTACAGAAGGAAAAATAATACTTTCAGATCCAAGTTGTACAGATAATCAACCCTCTCAATCTAACCTTCAACAAGTCTTTTAAGTGGTTGAACGGGCACGTCAATAAAACACACGAGCCTTTGTTACAGTGTGTGCTAAATAAACAGTAGCTAATTTAGGAAGTCTAAAGCTGGATACTACCTTTTCCGAAAAGATGGCCAAATAAAATCTGTCTCTATGCTGACCAAAAACTAAGTTCATTCTAGGGGCTAAAATTTAACAAACAACCCCTTTCCACCCATCCAAAAATAGAAAGCAGCCGGGGAGTCCCATCGAAGTTCTGGTCCCCTCCCCCATCTACATACACAGGGCTTTGAAAGCCACCTCCGCTGGACTCCTCCCCTCGCTTATAGTGGGATTTCGCCTTGAGCAAGTTGGCTAATCAATTTTAACGCCCCAAAGCACCAGTATTCCAGAGGTTTACGACTCACCGTACCAGGAAAACAAAACAGATTCCCTTTAAACTACATTTTCCATATCAATCTTACAAATGCGGTGCTTAATTTCTGGCAGTGACTGTTGTGACTTTTAAAGTTTTAGAAGTGGTGATCTGCATCCTACTCACTGGCTATTCAAAAATCAGGTGCTGAACACCGACGTCAGTAAGATACCTTAATCAAAGTGGGACGTTCCCATTCATCACACCCAGGCAGAACAAACCAGGGCGCTGCAAATCCAAGGGTATAAACAAAGTTTACCAATGCCCCGTCCAGGGAGAGGCTTAAATGCTACAGTAAGCGCCTGGCAGGCCACCCTTCACTCCCAAGTTGCGGCGCGGTCCCTCAAACTGTCCCCCCAGAACGCCACACGCCACGAAACGACAAGCGCAGGACTTTTTTTTTTCCAAACCAAACTCCTTCTGCCAGCGCAGCCCAAATTACAGGCCCGATCGCGGCGTTTAAAGGGCACCATCTGGCTCAGGGGTGTGGGGCGGCCAGGCCGACGCCCCGGCGGCATCCTTGCAAACCACTTTACTGGTGGCGCCGCGCTCGGGGCGGCCCCAACGCGACAGGAGGCGATTCGTCGGCCACCTGGACGGGCCGGTCAGCCCCTCCGCAAGATGAAGAGGTTCTCGACCGGGCCCATTGTTCAGTTACATAATCGTAACGGACAACTCCTGGGCAGCGCCACAAAGAGGAGCTGCCAACTTTGGGTGGCGGCGCAGCAGAGGGAGCGGGGGTGCGGCCGGGCGGTTATGTAACCGAACCCGGGCGGCAGCGCGCTCGGCCCTGGCGCCGCGGCCTTTTTAAAAGGCTCGGCCGGCGCGGGCTGCGGGCTGCGGGCCCGGGCAGCTCGCTCACCTTGGGCGTGTGCGGCGTGTCGAAGAGCCGCAGCTTGCGGAAAGTCTTGTGCGGCGGGGTGCCCGGGTGGTCCGGCAGCGGCGAGCACGGGCCCTCGCCTGCCGTGCAGCCCGGAGGCGACCCGTCCCCTGAGCCCCCGCAGCGCACCGGTGAGAAGGAGCTGCTCAGGAAATAGGCAGCTGCCGGGGACTTGACGGGCGACGAGGAGCCGAAGCCCTCCTCCACCCACGAGTCGCCCTCGGCCCCGCCGCCCGCCCCGTCCGCGCCCGGGCAGGCGTCCCGCAGCAGCATGTCCTCCTCCAGCTCCCCGGGGCTGCCGGGGGCCGGGCCGGGCGAGCGGCGGCGCTCGGGCCCGGGCTCTGCGGGGCTCCGCGCGGGCGGCAGCGGCGAGTCGGGTTCCTGAAAGGCCGAGTCCTCCCCGGTACTGTGGCCGCTGCCCTCCTCCTCCTCCTCTTCTTCTTCCTCTTCACAGTCGCTGCAGGGCGAGAAAATCAGCTTCTGCCGCAAGGTGCAGGCGGCCCCGGCGCGGCGGGGCGGCGGCGGCTGCTGCCGGCTCAGAAAGCTCATCGCGGCCGCGCGGCCAGAGCCGAGGACCGGAGAGTCGCAACCCGCGGAGTCCAGGACACTGCCGGCCCAGGGGGCGGGTCCGCCACGTGCGACTGGGCGCGCCGGGTCGCGGAGGCGGCTGGCCTGCGCGGTGGCAATGCGCGGATCCGGGGTGCCCGGGGCTGCGGGGAGCGGAGGCGGCCGTGCAGACTGTCCGGCAGAGGCGGGGCGGCCCGGGCGCCGAAGCTCAGGTCTCCGCAGATGCGGCCGCAGGTTCGTGCGCGGCGGCTTCCCGCGACCGTTAACCACGTGAGTGCCCAGCCCACCAATCCACGCCCTGCCCTGGGTTTGAAAAAACAGGCGGGCGCGACGTAGCCCCAGGGGGAGGAACTAACTACGCGATTTTGGCGCGAAATGGATGGCTCCGCCTCGGATGGGCGCTGTGCTGGGGCGGGCCGCGGCGCCTCGGGCCTATGAACGAGGATGGGCGGCGGAGGACCTGGCCCGGCACCTCCCGGACGGGGCTGGGTCCTGGAACCGAGCAGGCCTTCTGAGAGCAGCAGGGAGAGCTGGGCTGGCCAAGCCGAACCGCACAGCGGCTTAGACGCCGCCTCCTAGCTGCTCCCCTGGCGCCCCGGGGCTTGAAGCGGAGGCAGACCGCGGGCGCCTTAGTGTCCCTGTGACCCTGGAAGAGCCGGAGATGGCGTGGCCTTCCACTGCCTCTAAAGGCCACCTCCTGCCCCTTGTCCGTGCAGGGCGGGCCTCTGGGGCCTTGGGGGCGTGGCACGGACAGTCACGTTCCCTGGTTGAGGTCTGAACCCTCACTGGTGACGCGGCCCTAGCGACCTTTCTGAACTGTGTGACTCAGCGTGCTTAGTCCGGGCACTGCTCTCGAGGCCAGGGCTCCGGCCGAGGGGGCAGCCTCTGAACCTCGGTTTCCCCCGCGGTGGCTGTGAGGGCCGGGCAGCCCGAGCCGCGGCAGGATGGGCACCGCCGGCCGACCCGAGACGTGTCCAGGTGAATAGAAACTGCAGCACTGTCGATCCCAGAGTGAAACAGATGCTCGCCGCGTGACAGCGATGTTGGTACTTGTCCAGAGTGTGTGCTTGCGTAGGCAAAACCGACGAGCCTGGTTCACTGCGAACTTCAATGCAACTTAGGAAACAATTTCCCCATCGCCCAATGGACAATTTAATACGCCCCTTATTGCATATACAGGTTTCCCCCAATTCTTCTATTGTAAATAACCCGTGATTAATATTTTTCCCTCTCCTTTTTGTGTTTTCTTTTTTTTTATTTTTTAGGATACATCCGTAGAATGGGAGTTACTGGGTCAAAGGATAATAAACTGGTAAACTCTTCAGAAAAACAATTAACATTCCCACATACTGTGGATTTGGGCACACGCTGTGAATTCTGGACATCAGTGGGTACTTTGTTAACATAGTTTTGTTTTGATTCATGTTATCGGACAGTTGTTATGGGTTTAATGGGCATTTACATTTACTACTATTGTCTTTTTCTTACTGCACTTTACATATATTATCATTTAAAATGTTCTAACATTTTTAAAATCTAAATGACTCAAGCTGAATTTTTTTTTTTTTTTGTTAGAGACAGAGTCTCACCTTGTCGCCCTTGGTAGAGTGCCTTGACGTCACAGCTCACAGCAACCTCCAGCTCTTGGGCTTAGACGATTCTCTTGCCTCAGCCTCCCAAGTAGCTGGGACTACAGGAGCGCGCCACAACGCCTGGCTAACCACCCTGAATTTTTAATGAAAACACATGACAAGAGGAATTTCCTGAAATCACACAACTGAAGGAGTCACCTCAAGCATTTGCTAATTGTATAAATGTGTCTTTTCTTGTATGTCAATCCAAACTTAATAACAAGCTTCTGAAGGACAGGCACTCTACACCAGGAAGTTTCTAGGAGAGGCATTCTCCAATCCGCAGCAGCCAAAGCGAAGGAGAGGTTTTTAGAACCCTCCCTACAAAACTTCCCCTGCAGCCCCTCCTGGTGGTGACAAACCTACCTCTTTGATATGGATAGTTGACATTTTCTCAATTTTATGTGAAATGTCAATAAAAATGACTTTAGAAAACTACGTTTTATTGACCTATAACATAGTTGTATGTAAAAATGGTGTGCCTTATAGGTAAATGGGAACTTTAAAGCCCTTTAGACACCTCTCCACAACTAGATTGTCCCACCTAAACTCCTCCTACATAAGAAACTAACCATGCAATCTCATGTCTCCTCGCCTCTAGGCTTTCGCAATACCCTGCTTTATGGCCTTCACAGGCTTTTATCTATCTCAGAGTATGTTGTTGATTTATTTATCTCTTTCTAGAAAAATGTACCCCAGGGTGGGGACCTTCTCTATCTTGTTTATTGCAGTATTCTGATGTGGTTTAGGTTCTCACTACCCTGTGAGTGATAAAAGACCCCTTACTTAAATATCTGCAGGTTATTTGCTTCCTATTCAATGTAAATTGGTAAAAGGTTGGCAAATTGGTAAAACTTTCTCATGTTTTTCTCCCAGTAATAACAATTTAAATGATACTGTAGTCTCCCATCTATCCCTTCAATCTCCAGCCCAATTCCCTTTCCTGGAGGGAAACACTCCTAGTAATGTTTGTTTTGTTGTTAGTCGACTCCTACTTTGCCACCTGGCTGCTTCCCTAAACTGGGAGATCCTTGAAGTAGGCTGGGGCAAAACGGTCAGGGTTCCAGATGGGAAAGGAAGAGTTCTTGGTTTCAGGTCACAGAAGGTTGAATTTTCTGTACCCAAGTCATGCTACAGAATGTGAGTGGTAAATTGGAAACACATAAAATGGGGGGGGGGAAGGAATTTTTTTTTTTTTTTTGGCCGAGGCTGGGTTGGAACCTGCCACCTTCAGTATATGGGGCCGGCGCCCTACTCCTTTGAGCCACAGGCACCACCCCCAAAAAGGAATTTTTAAAAGGTTAAAATTCAGTACTAGAGCTACTTTCTCTATGAACCCTTTCCTTGACTTCCTCCATTCCTTGCTCCAGACTTCCCTGCTCCAGACTTTCCACCACACCTGGCATGGACTAAATAACTCTCTTACTTGGTTTACTTGTCTGGCTTCTCTCCTGCCCAGGGCTGAGACCTTGTTTTATTTGTCTTTGGAACTCTGGCAGCCAGCATTATGCCTTGATCCCTGAGAAAGTGCTTAATAAATGTTTCCAGATTGATTGAATGAAAATCTAGTGATCTTTAAAACACAAGTGCCAAAGGCCAGGCGTGGAGGCTCATACCTGTAATTCTAGTACTCTGGGATGCCAAAGAGGGTGGATTGTTTGAGCCCAGGAGTTTAAGACCAGCTTGAGCAAAAGCGAAACCCCTCTCTACTACAAATAGAAAAACTAGTGGGATGTGGTATACTGCACCTATAGTCTCAGCTACTCAGGAGGCTGAGGCAAGAAGATCTCTTGAGCTCAGGAGTTTAAAGTTGCTGTGAGTGGGCAACAGAGTGAGACCGTTTTAGGGCATCAGAGTGAGACTGTCTCAAAAGAAAAAGAAAAGGTGCCAAAACGAAAATAAGAAGGGTGGCGCCTGTTCCTCAAAGGAGTAGGGTGCCAGCCCCATATGCTGGAGTTGGCGGGTTCAAAGCCAGCCCCACCCCAAAACTGCAAAAAAAAAAAAAAAAGAAGAAAATTAATAAGAAACTCAAGCCTTCCACTTAAGAACATAGCACAGTGTCAATGGTTTAACTGTAGCAACATTCTAACTGAAATTTTAAGTGACTTATGATTTTTAAAATTTCAAGTTCCTCTGAATACAGCAAACTCTGTACTGGAGAGATGAGTTCCACCCACTTGCCCTGGGACATATCTAATTCAAATTTCCACTTCTTTTCCCTACCCAGAGTTGTCTCTAACTATAATATTGCTAGGCAACTTTTGCAGAATCCTCATGCTTGTAGTAATGTAGTAACTGAGTAAAAATCTTGCCTCTAGCTCTTGGAAGAACAAACTTAACCCGTTTATCCTCTTTAGACTCATGACTTAGCAGGAAAGGGCTTTAATGCTGTTGGCAGCCCTTTCACCTTCATTAGCAACAAAATAAGCAAGATTCTTGCCCTGAAGATTTAAGATTGAGATTCCTAAATCACCCTCTTAAATGCTTCTTACATATACAGCATGAAAATATGTGTGCATATTCCTATCAACATCAGCCTTGCACTTTTGGATGAAGTCCTTCAGAACTAGGAACTCTGTGGTGGTCTGTAGGAATGTTTTGTAAGACTAGTCAGGCTTTACCCAAAGCTGAAACTTCTTTAGTTTATGCTTTTGATTCTGAAGGAAAAATCTGTTTCTCTACAATTGCCTACTCTGATAGATTTCTAACTTTAAAAAAAAAGCCACATTGGTTGCATGTCAATTTTTCACTTAAGCAAATGATATGCTCAAATAGTTCAGCTGTTTCTTCATCTTCCTTGTTCTTTCCCTTTCTGTGAGTTCTCTCAGCAAATCTCAACTTCACTTCACCCAGCTGTTACCAACTGCCTTCTGGCTTCGGGAATCCAGATCTCACCTTCGAATGTAGCACCTTCTTGGCTGCTCCCATTTGACTTCCCAGGTATAGATTAGATTCCTATACTTTGTCACTTGCCTTAATACTCTGTGACTGACGTGGTTATTTGATCATCGGCCAGCTCACCCTGAAAGTACAATATAATTAAATTAATTTCCCCATTGTTCAATTTATTAAGTGTGAGACTAGCATTGTCCCCTGCAAATCATGTTCAGTGTTATAAGTGTGCTTTTTAATTATAGCAGTGTTGTTTGAGAATAATCCACCCTTGTTAATGGCTTTATAATCAGCAGTTGTAACATTTGATTACATTGACTCAACCAGTCAGGATGATCGAATCAGAACAAAGTATTGATGTAATGAAAACTTGAGAAGCATAACTCAGGAAAACTGACCAGTTGAGAGCTCATATTTTAATGAAATGAATATTAGCTATTGTCATGCCTTATTAATCTTTAAGGACTAGTAACATACAATTTCCATGCATCCTTTTTAATATTTATTTAAGGTAGATCAAGGACAAATCATTATATGCTTTAGATATGAATATGTTCACTTATATGAATTCTATATAAAAAGTTTGAAGATTGGGGTGGCACCTGTGGCTCAGAGGTTAGGGGGTCGGCCCAATGTACTGAGGGTGGCGTTTTTGAACCCGGCCCCAGCCAGTTAAAAACAGCAGTGACAACAACAAAAAAAAGTTTGAAGATCGAAGATTCTCATTCAGTTTTTGCTCAGGGTCTTCAGCTAGTAGAGACCATGCTAGGGTACTTGAAAATTGTGCATACACAAAACATTGTCTGTAACCAGCCTTATTAGTGAAAGAAGCCCTCATGTCAGTTATCTCAGCAGCTCTCGGCCTTACATAGGCCCCAATTTTGGAAGACTTGATAGCCCACTACAATTGGTCAGGCAATGATATTAATTGCAGGACCCTTTTTGGGAGAAGATACTGACCACCTTACTTCTAGATAAGAGAGTTCTCAGCCAACATACTTTAAAACTATAGCTTTTTGAAGCAGTTAGCTAAAACATTATGCCTCCTGGGTGGCGCCTGTGGCTCAGTGAGTAGAGCGCCGTCCCCATATACTGAGGGTGGCCGGTTTGAACTCAGTCCCAGCCAAACTGCAACAACAAAAAAAACAGCTGGATGTTCTGGTGGGTGCCTGTCCTCCCAGCTACTCGGGAGGCTGAGGCAAGAGAATCGCCTAAGCCCAAAAGCTGGAGGTTGCTGTGAGCTGTGTGATGCCACGGCACTATAGGCACTATACCATGGGCGAGAAAGTGAGACTCTGTCTCTTAAAAAAAAAAAAAAGACACATTATGCTTCCTATTTGCTGTTTTGTAACTCTTCTGTATTGGAATGGAACTGAATAGCCCCTTTTACTCCAGTATTCTTTTTTTTGTTTCCTTATAGAGGCACAAAGCGCTGTTTTTCTCTGTATTTTTAATGAGTTTAATAACTGAAGAGGTCATTTTACAGAAATGTCATAAAGAGAGGGAACTGTAGATGCCCAACAGAATGCAGGCACATGTTAATTACTCAGGTAATTAATTAATTGCCTCTCCTTTTGGGTTAGTGACATACCCAGGAAATGATCTGGATGACTATGGGGATTGCCAGTTGTCTGCTGGCCATGCTGTGATTATTTAAACCAGCTTTGTTCAAAATACCACAGCACAAAAGATGTGATGACTCTTCTCCAGTGAGTCAAGAGGCCCTGTCTCATTAGGGGAGGGAAAGGAGGTGAGATAGACATCCCATGCTGGTCTTTTGTTAGCAACAGGAGTATGTTTGGATATTGCTATGTTTCAATGACTCAGTGATGAGTCAACTTTAAAGTTCTGTAAAAGGCCTTGTTTATAGCTCAGACAGGACTGAAAGATGAGCTTATCCAGTGGCTAGTTGGGTGGAGAGTATCCAGTTTTGTGTGACGTGATCTGCGGACTGGGAGTGTAATAGACAAAAGATACTGCTGAGAATGAACTCACCAGTTCCTAAATGCAGAAAATCAGCTCTACTTGGTAGTAATCTATTGAGTGCCCATTATGTTCAAGCACTATTCTTACCCCACTGACTGCATGTTACCTTAATACAGGTCAGAATGTGAGAAATGTCCTACCTAACTGCCACAAAGAGCTGAGCTGTGAGCTTAGCTGTGAGCTGTGAGTCCTACCTAACTGCTACAAAGAGTTTTGCAGGAACTGGGAGAGGGGAAAACATTTTAGTGCCAGCTGCAGGATAGGCACAGAGTCAGATGCTTTACATATTTATTTATCTTTACAAGAACTTTCTGACAGAGATGTTTTCATTTACATTTTACAGATGAAGAAAATGAAACAGTGAGAGGCTGAAAAATGCCTGTATGATGCAATCATAGAGCTCATATGATTAAGAGTGTATTTCTGGGCTCAGCACCTGTAGCTCAAGCAGCTAAGGCACCAGCCACATACACCAGAGCTAGTGGGTTCAAATCCAGCCTGGGCCTGCCAAACAACAATGATAACTACAACCAAAAAGTAGCTGGGCGTTGTGGCGGGTGCCTGTAGTCCCAGCTACTCCGGAGGCTGAGGCAAGAGAATCACTTAAGCCCAAGAGTGTGAGGTTGCTGTGAGCTGTGACGCTACAGCACTCTACCCAGGCTGACAGCTTGAGGCTCTGTCTCAAAAAAAAAAAAAAAAAAAAAGACTGTATTTCTGAGACTTATTGCTACTGTCTTTTCTTTTTCTTTCTTTCTTTTTTTCTTTTTCTTTCTTTCTTTCTTTCTTTCTTTTTTTTTTTTTTGAGACAGAGTCTCACTTTGTGGCCCTCAGTAGAGTGTCATGGTGTCACAGCTCACAGTAACCTCAAACTCTTGAGCTCAAGCGATTCACTTGTCTCAGCTTCCCAAGCAGCTGAGACTACAGGCACCTGCCACAATGCCCAGTTAATTTTTTTTTTTTTTTAGAGACAGGGTCTCAGTCTTGCTCAGGCAGGTCTCAAACCTGTCAACTCAGGCAATAGCAATCCACCCACCTGAGCCTCCCCGAGTGCTGGGATTACAGATGTGAGCCACTGCGCCCAGCCCTTTCTTTTTCTTTTCTTTTCTTTTTTTCTTTTTTGAGACAAGAGTCTTACTTTGCCACTCTCAGTAGAGCACTGTGATTTCACAGCTCACAGCAACCTCAAATTCTTGGGCTTAAGTGATTCTCTTGGCTCAGACTCCCAAGTAGCCTGGACTATAGGTGCCTGCCACAACATTTGGCTACTTTTTTTTTTTTTTTTTGAGACAGAGCCTTAAGCTGTCGCCCTGGGTAGAGTGCTGTGACATCACAGCTCACAGCAACCTCCAACTCCTGGGCTCAAGAGACTTTCCTGCCTCCACCTCCCAAGTAGCCGGGAGTATAGGCGCCTGCCATAATGCCTGGCTATTTTTGGTTGCAGCCATAGTTGTTTGGTGGGCCTGGGGTGGATTCAAACCTGCTAGCTCAGGTGTATGTGGCTGGCACCTTAGCCGCTTGAGCCACAGGTGCCGAGCCACACTTGGCTATTTTTAAAGACAGGGTCTCACTTTGGCTCAGGCTGGTTTTGAACTCCTGAGCTTAGGCAGTCCACGGGCCTTGGCCTCCTCTCAGAGTGTTAGGATTACAGGCATGAGCCACTGGGCCCGGCCTTTTAACTACTATTTTAAAGCCTGGTTCTTCCTACCCCAGCAAGAATAGGGTAAGGTAAAGGGTGAAAAGTTGTTAACTTGATGAAAATAGGGTCACTGGACCCAGCTGGTAGACCACACTCATTAGGCAGTGTGAAGTCTGGAGTTGTCCTACGAGAGAGCAGGGCACACAACTTGATGGAGTGAATGAGGGAAATGGGATCCAGAGACAGTCAGACTTGCATATTTACTTGCTTGTTTCATCATAAAACCTAAATATAGGGTGGTGTCTGTGGCTCAAAGGGGTAGGGCGTCAGCTCCATATGCCAGAGGTGGCAGGTTCAAACCCAGCCCCAGCCAAAAACTGCAAAAAAGAAAAAAAGAAACCCTAAATGTATTTTAAAATCTAAATTCAAGAGATAACGTTATAAAGATTGACATTATCACAAAACAGGCTCAGGGATTAAGAAGCAGAGGGTTGGAGGAAAATGCTATTTTAAGTAGTAAGACCAAGGAATGCTTTTCTGAGAAAGTAGTACTTGAGCAGAATCCTGAATGAAATGAGCAATCAGCCAAATGGAGATCTAGGGGAAGTTTATAATACCAAAAATTGCCATTGTTTTTAATACCAAAATTGGAAGCCACCCAAATGTCCATTAAATACTAACACCAGTTTGCAAAACAATGAACCAGAGCTGTATGTACAAAAAGAAAAGATGTCTTTGATATAATGAAAAAAAGTTGCAAAACTGTATAATGATTGCATTAAAAAGAAGAAGAAAATGAACTTCTGTGTAGCTCTCCAGCTGAGGCGAGCACTGCTTCCCTGACCTCTGACAAGCTCCTTCAAGAGTGGCCAGCCTGCCATCACAAGTGAGTGTGATGGGCGGCACCTGTGGCTCAGAGGAGTAGGGCACCAGACCCGTGTATGGGAGGTGGCGGGTTCAAACCCGGCCCCGGCCAAAAACTGCAAAAAGAAAAAAAAAAAAAAATAGTGAATGTGATGTAAATCCAAAGGCTAGCTCCTTGCTGATGCTCACCTCACCAAGAAATTATTGTACCTCCTTCAGCAGCCATGTGATTACAAGCAGCTTTAGAAAGAAGTCATCGAGGCTACCAGAACCCTCAAGGGGGGGGCACCTCTGAGTTCACTGCAGTGGCTGCAAATGCTGAGCTGCTGGAGACCATTCTGTACCTCTTGCTGCTGAGTAAAGATAAGAATGTTCCCCACCTCTTCCTGCTCTCCAAGCAGGCCCTCAGGTGGACCTTTGGGGTCTTCAGGCCTGTCACGGCCTGTTCCCTCACTATCAAAGAAGGCTCGCAGCTGAAGCAGCAGACCCAGTCCATTCAGTCCATGGAAAGGCTTTTAGTCTAAACCTGTGGCCTCTACCACACTCACCCTCCAAACCCCACTCCCCAGGGTTGTTTTCTCCCTTTTAAGCCCTTCCACTCTCTCTCTGCCATCCTTCATCTTTTTTTTTTTTGAGGCAGAGCCTCAAGCTGTCGCCCTGGGTAGAGTGCTATGATATCACAGCTCACGGCAACCTCCAACTCCCGGGCTCAAGCTAGTCTCTTGCCTCCTCCTCCCAAGTAGCTGGGACTACAAGCACCCATCACAATGCCCGGCTATTTCTTGGTTGCAGCCATCATTGTTGTTTGGCGGACTGGGGCTGGATTCAAACAAGCCAGCTCCGATGTATATGGCTGGCGCCTTAGCCTCTTGAGCCACAGGCACCTGCCCATCCTTCATCCTTTCATCCTCCCTTTGGAAAAATGAAATGATGCTCTGAATAGATAGGAGCAGAGTGGTAGCACCATTCAGAGGCAGGAAGAGATGGAGAATCCTGACAGAGCCGGGATAAAGGTACAGTTCCAGCTTTCATGTGCTAGCCTCCTCCTGTGTGCGGGATATGGCGGAAGTAAACACCATCCCTTGTGCCTGACATACAGAATCATACTTGTTAAAATGATCAGGGGTTTTCTTTGCTCTTTAGGGAATTATGTATTATTTGGAGAGGAAACAATGTGTTAGATTAGCCTCATGTCCAAGTGTCATTTATAAATGTGCTCCCACCTTTTGCTTTTGGTAATATGGATGTTTTATTCTCTCTCTCCCAGACACCCAGCTACATCCCTGAAGGTATTAGGGCAGCAGCGTACCAAAGAGATGTGCTAAAGGGTTTCAGAGTTGGCCTGGTAAGACATGGAACACTTGACTTGGGTCTTGAAAGAGTCAGGAATGTCAAGGGTAGAGAGCATCACCTGATGCTGGGACACAAGATTCCGGGAAGACTATGGAGACCTGGCTGGTGGCTACAGCAGGGGTAATGGCATCTGAGGAAACAACTTTGGTGAATGGAGATTCCTTCAATGGACACTTGGCACCAGCTTTGGGAGCCCTTATCTCTCTTCCTGCCACAATTGGGTCAGGTGTGTTGTTTATCACACAGGAGAGCGCTAGTATGTCCTTCATTCTTGTGAGCATCCTAAGAAATAATATTCATATTTCAATTTCAAAAGAAAATTAACCTGAAGCAAATATATTTACCACATGAAATATATATGAAGAAATACACAGGGCTGGGCACAGTGGTGGCTCATGCCTGTAATCCTAGCACTCCGGGAGGCTGAGGAGGGTGGAGTGTCTGAACTTATGAGTTTGAGACCAGCCTGAGCCAGAGCAAGACCTCATCTCTAAAAATAGCTGGACATTGTTGAGGCCGCCTATAGTCCCAGCTACTTGAGAGTCTGAGGCAAGAGAATCACTTGAGCCCAAGAGTTTGAGGTTGCTGTGAGCTATGGCGGCACTCTACTGAGGGCAGAAAAGTGAGACTCTGTCTAAAAAAGAAAAAGAAATACACAAGGTTGTCCACAAGTTTGACTTCTAAGAGGTATGGTGTCGATTGACTTCTAAGAGGTATTGCCGTGTAGATTAACAATACAGCTCAGCCTGTAGGTCGATTAAAGAGAGAGCCAGAAGGAAGTCCTTGCTGTCATCTCTAAAACAATAGGGCAGGTGAGCCACAGTGGCTCATGCCAATGATCCTAGCACTCTGGGAGGCCAACACAGGTAGGTAGATTGCTTAAGCTCGGGAGTTCTTTTTTTTTTTTCAGTTTTTGGCCAGGGCTGGGTTTGAACCCACCACCTCTGGCATATGGGGTCAGCGTCCTACTCCTTTAAGCCACAGGTGCCACCCTAAGCTTGGGAGTTCAAGATCAGCTTGAGTAAGAGCAAGACCCCATTTATACTAAAAACAGAAAAATTAGCCAGGCATTGTGGCAGGCCCCTATGATCCTAGCTCCTAGGGGGCTGAGGCAAAAGGATCGCTTGAGCCCAAGAGTTTGTAGTTGCTGTGAGCTATGATGTCACAGCTCTCTGTCCAGGGTGACAAAATGAGACTTTGTCTCAAAAAAAAACAAAAAACCGGTCTGTGAAATTAGTGTATGATGCCCCATGATCATAACAATGTACACAGCTATAATTTAATTAAAAAAAAAAAAAAGAGAGAGAGACAAAAAGAAACAATAGGGTAGACAGTATCACAATGTAAGTCCTGAGGATCCCTATCTGTGCCTTTTCAGACATACTTTTTTTTTTTTTTAATATCTGATTTGAAGTTTTTGTCTAGTGGGTCCAGTATGTGGGCTCCCCACCCCAGGTGCAGCTTCTTTCATTATTTTTATTTATTTATTTATTTATTTTTGTGGTTTTTGGCTGGAGCTGGGTTTGAACCCGCCACCTCCCACATATGGGACGGACACCCTACCCCTTTGAGCCACAGGTACCGCCCACCTTTTCATACATCTTGAAGCTCTCCTCACTTTCAGTCCCTTACGCCCAAGCCCTTTGTCCGTTTCCTTGCTTCCCCACATCCCCATTCCCCTCCTCTAGCTTTGCTTTTGGGAGAGGAGCATGTGCTTCTGGTTTTTAATCTGATTATTTCATCTGGACTGGCCTTCCCGCCAGTCTCAGACAAGCAGCTTTGCGCTCTGGGCTGTCATCTGTGGAGAGGTGCTGATAAGAAAACCGGCTTCCTGGATCTTTCTGGTTCACTGTGGCCTTACTTCTAAGTGCAATGTAAAATGACTCTGTCCCTGGCGACCAGCTCAGAACATTGGAATTGCTCACACACACTCCAGCCAGTGTTGACTGGATCACTTGCCTTCCATTTAAGGAAGTAGCCAAGCTTTCAAGGCTTCTGCCCACCCCCCAGCTCTCACCTTCTTTTACCAAACTCTGCTGACTTTGAGGGCTCTGTGTAAGTATGCTTGCCTATCAAGTGTTAGAAACAATACATGAGCATAGAAAAATGCCGAGTATAAAATAAATACTTATAAAATAAACATAGAGGCGGGGCCGGTGGCTCAAAGGAGGAGGGCACCGGCCCCATATGCTGGAGGTGGTGGGAGCAAACCTGGCCCCAGCCAAAAACAGCAAAAATAAATAAATAAATAAATAAATAAAATAAAAATAAAAATTAATTAATTAAAATAAACATAGAAAAAATATTCTGTGTTCTGTGCAACTTCCATAGGTCAGTGGATAGGGCGCCAACCAGGTACACCAAGGATGGAGGGTTCAAACCCATCCTGGGCCAGCTAAAATCAACAATGACAACTGCAACAGAAAAATAGCTGGGTGTTGTGGCGGGCACCTGTAGTCCCAGCTACTTTGGAGACTAAAGTAAGAGAATCGCTTAAGCCCAAGAGTATGAGGTTGCTGTGAGCTGTGATGTCAGAGCACTCTATCCAGGGTGACAGCTTGAGACTCAGTCTCAAAAAAAAAAAAAAAAAAAAGTAGGGGGGGGACCCCTTTCATTGTGTTGGAAGTTTTCCTATCTTCTTGTAATAAACTATTGCTCTATTGCTTCTGCAAAAAAATTAATTAATAATAATTAATTTGTTATTTCTGTCCAGAAGGTTTTCAATTTACTCTGCCCAGATTCATCACAGGAATCACTGTCTATAGCAGCTATAGCCTTATGAAATGTATCTCATGAATAAGACTTTAAAGTCACAAGTACTCCTTGATCCATGGGTTACAGGATGAATGTTGTGTCACCCTGGGGTTGAGTGCCATTGTGTCATCACAACTCACAGCAACGTCAAACTCTTGGGCTCAAGCAATTGTTTTTCCTCAGCCTTCCAAGTAGCTGGTATGATGGGCACCACAATGCCTGGCTATATAGTTCAGTTTTTTTGATTTTTTTTTTTTTTTTGAGACAGAGTCTCACTTTGTCACCCTGGTAGAGTGCCATGGTGTTATAGCTCACAGCAACCTCTAACTCTTGGGCTTAAGTGATTGATCTTCTTTTTTTTTTTTTTTTTTTTTTTTTTTTAAATTTATTTATTTTTTTATTGTGGAGAAGGGGCAGGGAAAGAAGGCGGGGGAAGAGGTGAGTGACAGGGTCGGGCCAGTGGCATGGTACCACATTGGCTGTATCTAGGTAGAGG
>CAUYPK010013255.1:0-19745 GCA_963574355.1 Loris lydekkerianus | reverse complement strand
GAGAGGAAGAGAGAGCATCCATTAACTCCAGTTTGTGCACATTACTGTCATTACCCTTCTGCATTTCAGCATGAGCTGCAATCATAGCTTGTCAAAAAGTATGAAATATCCCCTATTTCTTTTAGTACCACTGGTTTCTTGTGACTTATTATATCATTTTACTAAGTTGGTGATGTCTGTGTCTGTGCTACCCTGAAATCAGTAGTGATGATATTGCTTATTTTTTTTTTAACTGAACACATTTGTGTAATGATTTGTAACTCTCTGTGTTTGTGTGTGTGTACGTTCAGTCTGTACATGAGAACATCCATCAGGAGGGAGATCTCCAGGAATTTGGAAGTAAGTACCAAACTAAAAAATCAACATGCAATGGATCAAAGCAGAAATATGCAAAGTTACTTACAGGAACAAAATGATTCCTAGGCTAGCAATATATGACAACATCCTGAGTAACAGTGGAAAGATATCTAAACATGAAGAAGCAATTGGATAGTTTAAGAAGCATTGGAAAAAACAGAAAATATAGGGAACCAAATCTTGTTAGTGTCCATGCAGCCCTTTCTAGGGCAAGTGAGTAGTCTAAAGAAAGAATGATAAGATCAAGACTGCTTGGCATGAAACCTCAGACACAGAGACCATAATTTTGCTCCCCACCATACTAATCAACCTTCCAATCAAAAGGTATTTTCTCAGGAATAAAGATGCTCTGAATTGAAGACATGAGTATCCCCAAAACTACACACGAATCACATACATTTATGCACACACACACACACACACACACACAACCCCACACAAAGAAAGATGGCACACTAGTTCAGATTAGTTCTGAGATGCTGAAAACTCTGAGCACATAAATATAGCTATACCAAAAGGCCATGGGGGTAAGAGAGGTGAGAATACTGTGAAAAGAGTAACTGAAGCAATCTTACAGATTTTAGAATGGATAGGGAAGAGAGCAAAGACAGAAGTTGCAAACTAAAGACAAGTTGGAAGGATGAGAGAGTTAGATGAGGTCTAAGTACAGGAAAGATGGGAGAAATTCAGTGAGGGTGAAGAAATGACAGGAAATTGTGATCAGAATCTGAAAAATCTAAAGTTATGATTGAGAGGCAATGGTGCAAATGCCAGTGATTATAAGGTCCAGCATGTGGCTGTGTGAGGTCATTGAATATGAGCTCAAGATGTCTGAGTCCTTCATCCACTCCAATATTTGACATCTAGGATGATGGCAGGAAAAGAATTACACAGAAAGAATAAGGATTAGGTGCCAACTTTTTCAAACACTCAACGCCAAATATCCTACCCACACAACTACTTTTATGTCCCTATGTTTTGTTCATGCCCTTCCCATATGATGGTATGCCATAACTGCTCCATGTCGTTCTACTACATCTGCATGGAGAACACATAGATTTCCCCTAGAATATGAGTTCATTTTGGTGTCTACCCTCCCTACAATATAAGTTCATCTTTGCATGCAATACATATAATTCAATGACTAACTGTACAGGTTTACTCAATCAACAAAGGAAATATTATAATAACATGGAAACTTTGGGAATATAATCCAGGTAATATATTAAAATTTTTCTGGTGGTGTTTAAAGAACCAGGAAAGAGATGCAATACAGAGATCAAGAAAGAAGGGTTGCATAATATTCCATGGTGTACATATACCACAATTTACTGCCTGCTTTTTTTAAGTTGGAAAAAGACATAGGGCTCCCTCAAACCTCTACCCCCAATAAGCCTGAAGAACACAGGACTCTTTAGGTTATGTTTTGAATCCTTTTGTCACCAAGTTACCACTACCCAGCTGAGCCAGGCCCCACCCAGACAGAGGGGGTTCCAGGCGGATCCAGTGTGTCCCTGGCCCTCAGGTTACACCACTGTCCTAGGATGTCCCAGTTGTCAGCAACCAGCCTGGCCAAGCAATGCCCAACAGGGCCAGGAAGGCAGCTCAATGTACTCTGACTAAGGAGATTGTAGGAGACTCCCTGGAGAAGGGACATTAAAATGTAGGCTCGAACTACATAGGCTAAAAACTGTACATATTGGCAGGGCGCGGTGACTCAGCACTCTGGGAGGCCCAGGTGGATGTATTGCCTGAGCCCAGTTGTTCGAGACCAGCCTGAGCAACTATGAGACCCCATCTCTACTAAAAATAGAAAAACTAACCACGTGTGGTGGTGGGCACCTGTAGTCTCTGCTACTGGGGAGGCTGAGGCAGGGAGGATGGCTTGAGCCCAAGGGTTTGAGGTTGCTGTAGGCTATGACGCCATAGCACTCTACCCAGGGTGGCGGAGTGAGGGTCTATCTAAAAAAAAAAAATAATAATACATAAACTACATATATTGATGGGTAACATCTGGACAGTCCTCCCTCAGCTGCCAGGGACACACAGGTGCCACCTTCTCAGTCAGTGCAGGGCCTGCGTGGAAGTTGAGGCTCACTGGGTGAGTCACCGAGGAGGGTTTGATGAAGGGCTGGCTCCCATGGGGGGAGGGCTGGAGGTGTGAGACAAAGTGTCCAAGGCCAGCATCTGTGCAGCCATTACTGCCTGTGCCGAGGGGCAGGGCAAGGGTGGGACCCTGGGAGAAGCTGAGGTTTCCATGGAGGAGCACAGTTCCCACCACACTCAGGGAGGGAGCAGGGCAAGTGGACACCCCCACCCCTCTCCTCCACCTTCTGACCAAACCCAGGGTGAGTGAGTGAGGAGAGCCAGGTTGGCAGTGTGTGTGGAGGGGCTCACGGGAGCTCCAGCACACCTGCTGAGAGGCCGCCCCATCCTCTCCACGTGGTCCAGTGTGAGCTGGCCTGGTGGGCTGACACTTCGTCCTGCCGTCAGAGGAATGATCAGCAGAGCTGTAGACTCAGGAAAGAGTGTGTGAGGGGCCTCACTCAGTCGTGCCCTTCGCCTGACTCCTGCAGGAATGCAAATCACTCCAGAAGGATCTGGAGATTGTGCTCTCAGGGAGAAAACTGGATCTATGATGAGAAAACAAGTCTGTGATGTTGGAAGTCAGTAGCCATGTTTTACACCAGCAGGCTGTGATACGAGCCAGCGTGACCACTGTCCGGCTGGGAGGCATCACACAAAGGTCTGCTCATGTTGGCAACCTGAGGCATGGAGGCGTATCGCTCCCAGAACAAGCACAGGGGGCTCTCCCTGGGTCAGGGCAATTTATGGGCAGGTGACTTCTCAAGGCAGAAGAAACCCGCAGGGGACAGGAGGCAGGGGAGGGAAGAAGCCAGTAAGGGGGTCATTGGGCCCCGCCTGGCCCCATGGGGAGTTCTGGAACATGAAGTATGACCCCCAGTTTATCCTGTCTTGGACCAGAAGATCTGGGCTTCCACCTTGCAGAGATTGTGTAAACCACCAGGCACTGAGGCTCCTTCGTACCTACAGTTCACAGACCTCCAGTAGCCCAAGGGACCCCTCGCAACCTGGAAGTGCAATTTGCAGCAAAGCTCAGGGCAGCCGGAGGATGGGTGCACAGGACTGGACAGACAATCCTAACAGGCCTGGGTGAGGCCTTCACAGGTGAACTGGGGCTCTGCAGCAGGGCGGCCCTGCAGTTGCGTCAGCTCTGTTGTGTCTGTGCAACGCCAGGAAGGTGTCAGGAGGCCCCAGTGGCAGACTTCCTTGTCACTTACGAGGCGTGGGACTCAGGCACGTATTTAACCACTCTGGGCCTCCGTTTCCCCTCTGTCAAAAGAAGACCTACAGTCCCTGAGTTATCTGTTTCCTGGGGGACGTATCACAAGGGGGGTGGAAACACATGGGACTTTGTCACACAGCCACAAATCACAAATCTTGTTCATCAGGTTTCTCTGGCCTGCAAGAGACTCCACTGCAGTGTGGAGTTTGTCCTGGAAAGTCGCCTCACCCACCTCCACCACCCCCACCACCCCCACCTTCACTCAGAAGAGGTTACCAGAAATGCTTTGTTATGACAGTCTCACTCGAGAAGTCGCCCCCAAACATACACAAGAATCGCCCAAATATTTGCTGGATTCCAAAAGAATGACCTGCAGAGTACCATTCCTGCACCCAAACTTGCTTCCTGCATTTCTGAAGACTGGTGATGTCCACAAAGGCCAGAATGTGTGGGGGTTCTGCCAAAAGCAGGACAAAGTTTGCTCTACACTTGAAATCACTAGGCATCTACTCCAAACAAAAATCACTTCACCACAAGGACGTTTGCACCAGAATGTTTATCAAAGCTCGATTCACAATCGCTAAGACGTGGAATCAACCTAAGTGCCCATCAAGACAGGAAGGGAGGGCAGCGCCTGTGGCTCAAAGGAGTAGGGCACCAGCCCCATAGACCGGAGGTGGTGGGTTCAAACCCAACCCCAGCCAAAAACTGCAAAAAAAAGACAGGAATGGATTAGCAGACTGTGGCATATGTATACCATGGAGTACTATTCAGCTGTAAGAAAAGATGGAGACTTTACATCTTTTGTGTTTACCTGGATGGAGTTGAAGAATATTTTCCTTAGTAAAGTATCGCAACAATGGGAAAAACAAAGATCCAATGTACTCAACACTAATATAAAACCAATATGTGAACAAATACACGCCCATAGGAAAGAGAAACACAAGTGTAGTCTAGAGAGGGGGAGGAAGGGAGGGCCGAGGAAGGAAGCCAACTGGCGGGGTCTCACCTAATGTGCACAGTGTGGGGGTGTTCAGCACGCCCTCCAGGTGAAAAGCTTAACTATAATTTGAACTTCATCTTGGAAACGAAAACAATGTAACCTAAACATTTGCACCCTCATATCAATCTGAAATTTAAATAAAGGGAGTTTACTAAGAAAATCGATAGTCTAGCAGAGACAACAGGATGACAGTCAGCCCTCTGGACCCCAGCTTTGCCGTCCCCTGGTGCTGACATCACACTGCAGGCTGATGACCTTGACCAGCACAGCTGAGTGACCACTGAGGTCCAGGCTGCCTCCAAGAAAGGCAGGTGCATAAAAACAGCTCTGACCAAAGCCGGTTGCTCACAAGTGTGGATGCTGAAGGAGATTTGCAGGGTCAGCTACAGAAACCAGGGGCCTGAGGTTCTGGCTGTGGACAGTCCACTAATGACTAGATCCCGAGGGCAGATGGCCACCACTTTGCCAATGGGGCCGCGTAAATCCCAGGACCTGGTACAAGCTGGGGTGGACGGGGCAAAGGGACAGGAGGTTTCTCCAGATACTACCTTCTGTATGTTGGCAAAGAAACAAAAAGGGAATGTGTGTGTGTCCTGTTTAGCTCTTCAGATTGGAGACGTGGCTGTATTAAACTGCAGATTCCCTGTAGCCAGTTCCTGGGATATGGCTTACTACTTAAAATGAATTGTTACCGAAATGGTCAGAGAAAACCATAGATTAAGCGTATTGACTATGTTTCTTTCTTAAGTAATAGTTAGGGGCAATAACAATGATGGAACGGCCAAGTAGATATCTTCCCACTTGTTATTAATAACAGCCCCTCAGCCGACTGACGACGGGCCATCTCCGTGATGGAGAGCCGACAGCACTTGGGCCATGTGCTGGGTGGAATCTGTTACTGGGAGGGCCTGCAAAATATTTGACTTGAGACATTCCTGGCTGCTGATGGATGAGAAGGGCCTGTAAGAAATGCAGTGTAAACACCAGGGCCATAAAGAGAGAAGTGTGTGATGATCTTCTATGCCCCTCCTCCTCTCACTCGTGGGAGAGCCAGAGCAAGGGCCGGCATGGAAGAACTGCGGAGGGCGTCCTTCCACCTCCCTGCAGGGTCCTGTCCCATCTAGTCAGTAAAGCCACAGAAATGACAGCAGAGCCACACGGACACAGGAAATACAGGGCTCCATGCACCTGTCAGTTACAGGGAAGGAATTTCCATACAGTCACTCAGGATCCACCATCTCACCACCTCACCACCTCACAGCTGCTTCATCCAGAATAATTGACCTCTCCAGCACAAGAGGTAAATAAGAAGGTAGCCCAGGGTTTTGTTTTGTTTTTACTGGAATAAAAATATCGCTTTGCTCACATTTCACTGGCCAGAATTAGTCAAGTGGTCACGGAAATGGCAAAGGAACGGAAAATGATGTGCCCGGGGTGGGGGGAGTGGTCTGCACATTTTGTTCCCTTCCCTGTCAGTCTCCAGCAGCTCAACCTGGGCCGCTCTCCGCCACCACAGCCACACACCCCATTGCCCAAGTGCAGTGATCACCTTCACATTCCCATCTCTTTCCTCTCTCTCACCCCCCTCTCCTCCTGTGCTGGTGTTTTCTCTCTGCCCGTGCTGTTTCTCAGTGGACCCTCGCACACATGGGTCCAACAGCTCTAAAAGCCAGCTACATGTTCACATGGTGAACACAGACCCCAGCACGGGTGTCTGTAAGAAACTCCCACATCGTCCCCATCAATTGCTTGGTCGAGATTACACAGTCCATCCATTGCATAAGGGACTTGAGTCTCCTGCACAAGTCAGTGACACTCCAGAAATCCAGGAGTCACGCGCCCTTGACAGCTCCCTTTTGTTCAGCCCCAAAGACAACCCATCCAGACATCCCATCAATTCATCCTGCAGAACACATCAACATAGATCTTTTTATTTCTATTTTTATTTATTTGTATTTCAGGTATTTGTATTTCAAGAGGGTACAAATGATTAGGTTCCATGGTTCACACTTATTAGGTAAAGTTCAAATTGTAGTTGAACCCTTCACCCAGGAGGTGTGCTGAACACTCCCACTTTGTGCACATTAGGTGAGAGCTCACCAGTCACCCTCCTCTTCCCCTCTCCCCTTCCCCTCCTCTCTTCTCCCCCATATAAATTTAATAGTGTTTTACTTTCCTGCAGGTGTATAGTTGTTCATCTGCTGGTTTCTTATTAGTATTGAGTACACTGGATACTTGCTTTTTCATTCTTGAGATGCTTTACTAGGAAGAATGTTCTCCAGCTCCATCCCAGGTTGCAAAAGATGCAAAGTCTCCATCTTTTGTGGCTGAATAGTATTCCACGGTGTACATAGGCCACAATTTATGAATCCAATTGTGGGTTGGTGGACACTTGAGTTGATTACACATCTTCACTATTGTGAATTCAGCTGTGATAAACATTCTAGTGCAAATGACCTGGTGGTAGTATAACTTTTGTTCTGCTGGGTGAATGCCTAGTTACGGGATTGCAGGATCCAATGAGAGGTCCACTTGAGCTCTGGATAATCTTCAATATAGATCTTGAATCAACAAATTTTGTGCTGTCCCTATGGCCACTCTTCATGCTAAGCCCTGGGCCTGGATGTCACTAATGGCTTTGTACAAGCTCCTATGTCAAATCCTTGTCCCCGAAGCACCAGGGTGTCTCTATAAAATGTGAACTGAACCAGGGTTTCTCTATAAAATGTGAACGAAACCTTGCTTCATCCAATCCCTGCTGGGGCTTCACACTACTCAAGAATCAAGTCTGAATTCCTCAGCCTGGCTCACATGGCCGCGGAAGCTGGGCTCCCTCACCCTGCATGCTGTAGCCACCGGAACTCCCAACCCTGCTGCACACACACGGGGCCTCGTCACCCTCACTGTGTCTTTGGGTGCAGCTGGCTCCTTCCCATCTTTCTCTCCATGAGCTGAAATGTCACCTCATGGATAAGCTGAGCATAGAGTTAGTGAGAAGAACTGCAGGCGTCTCCCTCCTACACAGTCTACAAAGCACACAGCCTCCTCCACCAGCCCAGAGAGGCTCTGGCCACGTGGTGGACTCACAGCCACCCTCCTGCACCCCAGCACAGTGTGGTGGGCCAGCACCTCTACGTGGCTTCTCTGACATGAAGAGAGGGTCCTGCCTGCCCTCCTGTGACCCATCTGCCAGACACATAGCAACCCTGTGTTTCTCCTGGGACTTGCTTGTCCTGTGTATGACCCTGACACCTGTCATCCGTTTTGAGAATTGTTTCTGTCTCAGGATCTTGAGGCCACTGGCTGGGAAAGTCAGGATTGGGGATGGCGGTCAGAAATAAATGCCACCTTTTGCACAGAAGCCTCTTCGTGGTGACCCCCAGGGAGAGCACAGTGTTGGGGGCAAACACACTATCGGTCAGAGAGGCAGCCCTTGGCACTGAGGACACTTTTGAGGATGCAAATCACATGCTCACTCAGAAAGACGCAGTTCCCAGGGGTGTCCCAGGCTCCTCCCCACACAGAGGCGAGGAACCCGCTGCAGGCGCCACCCACACTCTTAGGGCTGGTTCCAGGGGTCAGAAGGAAGGGACCTCCCTGGAGGCTCAGACCTGCTCCATGAGGAGGGGCCAGAGCCCCACCCCAAAGGGCCTTAGGCCAGGTGGTGTTTGCAGGACTCAGCTCTCCAGGGCAGCTGACCCCCTCAGACACAGGAGACGAGGTCAGCAGTGTGCTGTTCTCAGAGGCCCGTGCGCACAGCCCCATATGTTTCCCCAGGACACAGAGAGGCAGAGACTGCCAAGCAGATGGCCAGCCTGACCCGGAGCACAGGACCCAGGGGCAGAGCATCCAGGGTTTCAGCCCTCAGCATGCTAGTGCCTGCCAGCACCCAGCTCCTGCCTTTCTGTCCTTGGAAATGGCACCCAGTTTCCCATCAGGAACCTCCCCTGCCCCTACCCTCAGGCCCTGTGGTTTGGCTGCCTTACCCCCATCACCCCTCCTCCAGTCCCTTCCCAGGGGAGAAGATCATAACAACAATTTGGGCACATTCAGAAGACAGGTACTGTGCCGAGGCAGGCAGACCAGAGGCTGCCAGCAGGAAAGAGCACCCGGCTGGGATGGCTGGCAGGTGGCAGTCCTGCCTGGAGCTGCCAGTGTTCACCACGTGAGGCTGCCCCACCTGCAGAGGAAGCCACAGAGAGGAGAGAAGAGCCAGGAGCTGGGAAGACCCAAGTTCTGACACTGTTGCTGGAGTCCCAGGAGGCAGCCGTGCCAGGCAGGACTTCGTGACAAGAGCCAACAGCACCCTTCTGTTTGCTGGGTTTCAGACTCCTGCCAGGCGAGAGTCCTTCTCCTTATGCGGGGCAAGACCAGCCATTGCTGTGAGCTGGGCAGGCTCAGATGATCCAGGTGTGAGGCATCAGGCCTGGAACCTGGCACCAAGAAAGATGCTTGGAGAGCCAGGCCTGAGGAAGGCAGGTGGGGGCCATGGCCTGGATCACTAGCTAGGGCCACAGCTGTGTGTCCAGACAGATATGTCCAGGGCCTGGACTCCCTGAGGCCAGCCAGCCATCCCGGGCCTTTAAGCTGTGGGGACAGCACATCTTCCAGCTCCTGAGCTCCCTCTGGACTCCCTGAGGCCAGCCACCCATCCCAGGCCTTTAAGCTGTGAGAACAGCACGTCTTCTAGCTCCTGAGCTCCCTCTGGACTCCCTGAGGCCAGCCGCCCATCCCAGGCCTTTAAGCTATGGGGACAGCACGTCTTCCAGCTCCTGAGCTCCCTCGGGACTCCCTGAGGCCAGCCACCCATCCCGGGCCTCTAAGCTGTGGGGACAGCATGACTTCCAGCTCCTGAGCTCCCTCCAGAGCAGCACGGGCTCAACTCACCTGTGCCCCTGTACCACCCTCTCCCTCAGCCCCTCAGCCCTACACACATTCTTCCCTCCACCCTCTGCTCCCACTGGGGTCACTCCCTGAAGTTCCTTTCACTCCTCTTCCACTCTGCATGGGGTCCCCCATCCTTCTAGACCTGGCTGGTATGTCTTCTCCTCCAGGAAGCCTGCCCTGACTAGCACCATCCACGGGAACCCCCAGGACTAGAGTCACTGGGTCACCAGGATGACCATCTCAAAATGCACAATCCATGTTGGATTAGAGTCTGTCCTAAGCTGCCTCCAGAGCAGGTGACTTCTGCCAGAAGCCGGCAGCAGAGGCAGGATTAATAGTTCACAAGAGAATCAGTTCTCATGTCGTAAGAAGGTCCAGAACCACTCCTGAGACCTTAAATATGAAGAATTTAAGTTGAGAGCAGAGAGAGCTCAGGCTACAGAACCAGGCAGACCTGAATTTGAATCCCAGCTCTACCACTGCTACTTGTGTGACGTGGGCTGGTTTCCCATCTATGGAATGAGGCTAATAGTGACTTTGTCACAAGCCTCAAGAGCAGCTCAGCTTGAACACGGTGGATGCAGCATAAACTCACCTCCTTTCGCTGCTGGGAGAGAGGACGCAGAGTGGACAGAGGGTTGACAGGACCTGGACACGTAGGAACATGTTCTGTGTGCCTGAAACTGTGCTAAGTATCTCATGTCGTAATTTCATTTAATCCCCATTGCAACCTTAGAAAGCAGCAAATTTCTTATTATCTCCCTGGTACAGATGAGTAGCCTGAGGCTTGGGCTATATACAAATTCAAATTCCTGATGGTGGCAGAGCTTACTTCCCCCACCCTGAGCCAACACCCTGCTCACCCTCTGTTTGGAGACCAAGCAAAATCACAGGGTCACCACTGCTGTGGTGTAACAGCTGAGAGCCCAGGCGCTGAGTCACACTGTTCCATCCACATCTCAGCTCTGACGCTTACTGACCTAACCACTAATCTCTCTGCCTTTCAGATGTTTCGTTTTCCGTTTATAAGCTAGAAATAACACTACAGGTTGTTGAATTTGAGATGCTATCAATTGCAAGAGGTAATATTATTTTGCATGCCACTAACAAAGAAAAAATACATGACGTGGGGTATCCAAAGCTTTATCCTGAACACGGAGGCGAACCCCTCTGCATGTGAGTAATTACAAATAAGACATGAGCCCACCATGGAGAGAGGGTTAACAAGGAAACTGGCACGTCTCAGCTCTGGCACCGGATGAAGGGCGGAAAAGTTTTCCTCTGAGGGTTTAAACCACAAACTGGTACTCAGTCAGGTTTGGAGTCTGAATTCATGTTACCCACAGTAAGCCAGAAGACCCAAAGCAGAGACTCCCAGTTAAAGAGACCTCAGATTTGGAGGGGCCCATATATCACCGAAGAAACAAGCACAAACTTCAATTCAAACCCACAGCAAGGCTAAGACACTAAGGATTACACAGCATGGCCCAATAATTTCAGAAACATTGAAGATGGGGAATGAGTTGTGTGGTCATTGAGATATGGTGGCATCCAGATGAAGCCCCGGAACAAACGATCCCTGAGTCTCAATGGGGTCACGCAACACACTTGTTCTCAGCTCTTGTTCAGGTAATGCCCAAGAGCTCCTAAGTGGCAGGTGAGTCGGGGAGGCAGGCTCTGATCCCTTTGCCTCGCCATCTCTGCGCATGGCTTCTGGGGTCTCCGAGGAGGAGACAAGATATAGGAAGATCCAGGAGATTTTCACAGGCCAGGCATGGATGTGACACCTGTTACTTCCACCCACAACCTACTGGCGGGGATTCAGTCATTTCATCACGCCTAACTGCGGGGGCCTGGGAAACGTGAGCTAGCCCTGTGCCTGGGAGAAAGCAGAAAGAGGGTTGGTGGGCAGCCAGCCAGCCCCTGCCATTCCATCCCACGGGACTCCTGAGTCCTCCAGAAAACAGTGGTCACGTTCGCAGCCGTGCTGCCTGACACCACGTAGGGACCCGTGGATGACTACTCTAGCTGTGACTAATGTTACAATAAGAACGCCTTTGATTTGTCAAAGCAATGCATTTTTTGAAGACGGTCCTCACTCAACAAAAGAAGTCCCCTGGCATTTCCTAGTGACTTCTCAAAGTAGGTTTTTCAAATAGGGATTTGATTTTCAAAAAACAAGCAATCTGTTTGAGGAGGGCACATATGGTAAGAGGCTAATGTTTGCGTCCACAAGAATCATATCCTTTGAAGCCGGTCATCCTCCAATGCTGTTTCCACAGGAAATAGGAAAGCCTCTGCTTGTAAGTGTGAGTTCTAGAATCAGAGTCAGCCTCACTCTGCAGCCCCACTCTGCACTCTGCTGGTTCCTGAGACCCTGGGCCTCTCAGGAACCTTCGGTTTCTGCAGCTGTGAACAGGTAAGGAAACATCTCTCTCCAATGTGGTGAGAACAGACTCAGACAATGAGGGAGCGTGCAGGGCCCAGAGCAGGTGCGACTTGGCAAGCGAGTCATTGTTTTCTTTTAATTGTTATTAATGAACTGGACTCCACCCTTTAAAACCTCTATTAGCAACCATGGGCTGGAGCCATGTGAAGTCCTGTGTCCTTCCCGGAGCATGTCCATATTTCAGACTCTGCCTTCTACGCAGAGTGACCCCCTAGGCCAGCGCCAGGTGCTGTGTGTGTGCGAAGCTGTCCCTCGGACAGGCTCATCGAATGGTGGTCTGAACACTTAACTTTCCATTTCTAACAACCCTTTTAATAGTTTTACCCTGAGAAATAACTCAGAGAATGAGAAAAGCCCTCACATCAAACCTCACATCACTCCTGATTCCTGAGTGACAGTGGTCACGGCCGTCGGTTGCTTTTTCTGTCTGCTCGGCCGAGACCCACAGAGATGAGCCAGCACCCCAGATTTAAAATCAAATGCAAAATGCAGCTCTTTCCTCCCCCTAGTGCAAACCCCACAGCTATGACGTTGGACAGTCGCACTTTTCCAATAGTGTCAAGAACAGCTTCTGAATTCTGAAAATTCCATGTTTAGTTTACGAGTCCTTCAAACTGCACCATCCCTGAACCATCCATCATGAGGGGAAGAATTCTGCCCACAGCTCCCGGGACAGGAGCCAGGGGTGCTGCCCTGAGGGACACGGCAGGGGGAGAAGAGCTGACAGGCGGCAGCCGGCTGGGAGTCAGCTCTGGGGTGTGCACGGCCAGGCAGTACTTCCAAGGTTCTGGTCTTCCTTCATCCCACCAGAACTCCTGAAGGGAACAGGACAATGTCAGGAGCTCAAAAAGTGACCAGCACACGAGTGCTCCTCCGTTCCTTGCCAGCCTGCTCTCTCCACACTAAACCACTGGCTTTGGGGCTCACGACATCTATTTACTCAAAAGTTTCCCCAGAGAACCTCCCTCCCCCACGCCCGGTACTGAATTTGGGATGGAGCTGACTCCACTCCTGGCTTCAAACCTAGGCTGAGCCATCGTCACCTCTGCCCCACCCTGACGGATGGTTCAGGGACAGGCACAGAGTGACCATCCTGCGACCTCCCTGGAGCAGCCAGGACAGAGAGGACTTGGTTTTGTCCTGTCAGACAGGAGCACTGATCTGTGGCAGCCAAGTCTCCTCTCCACCCATGGAAAGTGGGTCCCACACAGGGAGTGGGATCTGAGGGTGAGAGTTGGGGGGAACCTGGTCCAGATGACAGTGGAGTCCCTCACCCAGATGAGGAGAGTAGACAACACTCCCTCAGGGGCTCAGCTGAGTCTCCACCCCACGGCAGGGAGGCTGCCTCCTTCCCTGATTGTGCTGACTCTCATACCATCAGCTGTCCTGAGTCCCCAACTATCCAAACCCAGGTCTGGAGTGCGTGTTGTGAGGCTGGCATTGTGCAGCGTTTGGGGGGTACAAAGCTCCCATCCACCCATCCACATTAGGAAAGCTGAGTGCACTTACAATACCTGGGTGAGGGACCAGCTTCCCCTCACTCTCTCTCTCTCCTCTCCCCTCGGTCTCTCACTCTCACTCACCCTCAGAGCCAATCCTCTCTCTCCTGGCTGCCCTAGGGAGGTCCCAGGATTAGCACTGCTCAGCTCTGCACCATCCCTGAACCATCCACCATGGGGGGAAGAAGTGGCAATGGTTTCAGTCTAGGTCTGAAGCCGGGAGTGGAGTCAGAGCAGAGCAGTGAAGGCAGAGCCACGGCTATGCCCAGTGGTCATGGAAACCTTCCTGGAGGTGATCCTGGCTGGAGCAGGCGACTACATTTAAGGATACGTGGGTGTCTGGGGAGGAGGTGGCAGGAAGCAGAGGGCAGAGGCACACAGGTGAGTGCGATCCCACAGAGGGCCCCTCTCCTGGTGAAGCGCCAGAGTACAGGAGGCTCCTGCAGGCCCCTCCGCTGGGCTCTCTCCCTGTTTCCTGCAATCAGCTGGATCTCTCCAGATACCTTCTTCAAGCTGTTTGAGGTTAGGTGCAGTTGTGGTTTATCTGAGAGACCAGAAAGGCAGCCACATACACAGCAGATGTCCAAGCTCCGGCCTCCCCCATGCTTTGTAGACATCAGGTCTGAGAGTAGGAGCTTCATGAGGGACCACGCCTCCCCTAATGCTCCACAACTCTCTCCCTTGCTTTTTTTTCAGTCCATAAATATTTACTGAGTGTCCATATGATGCACAACAAATCACTGGGAATTGGAAGTTAAAAGAAAATGTTGGGTAGACATCAGGCTAGTAATGCTCAAGTAACCAGGAGAACACGTATAAACAGTGCCGAGAAGGGTGCCTCTAAGGACTTAGGTTTACAAAGTGTACCTTGATGTCACACCGTACTTGAAATATACTCTGATCGGCAGTAAATAATTATGTATCATGCTATAAGGTTTTAGACGTATTCTTCTTTCACTGGGCTATCACGTCATCTTCCTTAGCTGTGGTGTATTTGGAATACAGTCCAGACTTTATCCAGAGTATCTGCGTTCACCACGTTCTCTGTGAAAGCATCCCCATGTGCAAAATAGAGGAAGTGAGAACAAAGTCATTGTGAACTAAATCAGAAGGAGCCAAGGGCTGGGACTTTCCCTTGTGAAAAACTGAAAATACTCATTTTGTCCTAATCTCTGCACTTGCAGTTTTCATGTGGGGACCTTCATTCAAAAAGATTTCACACGTCCCTTGCTAGGACTCCATATCCAGGTAACATTCCAAACTCCATTTCTAAAGAAGAGAAGATGGCTTGGCCCCCGTAGCTCAGTGGTTACAGCGCTGACCACATACACCAAAGCTAGCAGATTGGAGCCCAGCCCAGGCCTGCTAAACAATGACAACTGCAACCAAAAAATAGCCGGGTGTTGTAGCAGGTGCCTTTTGTCCCAGCTACTTGGGAGGCAAGAGAATTAATGGTTTAAGCCCAAGAGTTGGAGGTTGCTGTGAGCTGTGACTTCACAGCACTCTACAGAGGGTGACATAGTGAGACTCTGTCTCAAAAAAAAAAAGAAGAAGAAGAAGAAAAAATAAATTTCTGTAGTAAACAGTTCTTTATTCCTTTTGGCTTCCAAACATCTTAACCTCTTGTCCAGCATCTGGAAATTTCCCACTTATGGGCAGACTCCACTTCTCATGATAAAGCTGGACATGGCAGACAGTCACTTGCTCTGTGTTCCTTGCTGGTAGAGTATAACTCGTGACCTAAAACACAGACTTCTGCCCAGATTTGGGTGGGAAGCTGGTGAAGAGAAGAAATTGTGTAGATTCTCTTCTGAGGGAAGTGAGGACAGGGATGGAAATTGTGTCCTGTCCCTAAACGTAGCAGATGCATTAATGTGAGTCCCTGTCCAGTGCCTGGGGCTGGTGACAACGGGCAGTGGTACCATCTGCAGGGACGGTGCTGTTTGGAGTGGTATTGAGGATGGTGAACAAGCAGGCAGGTGGCAGCCTAGTCCAGCCGAGACCTCTCCTCTGCTGTGGGTCAGGCAGCTATGGTTTGGATCTCTGGGGCGTACACAGCAATTTCGTGGCCTTGGGGGCTCTGTGATTTCGAGATCTGTTTCTGGCTGCCAGGCTCCCAGGGTTGATTCTCCAGTTTTCTCATCTGTGCATGCCCAATATCCTTCAAATTTTTCCTTTCTGCTTTAAATGAGCCAGGGTTAGCTTCCGATGCTTACAGATGTTTTCTTTACATGTTTTCTTGGAATACTGATCAGGACTCATCGTAGGATTTACTTGGTAAACTTCAACAAACATGCAATAACTTCCTGATTTCAAAATGTTTCAAGCAAGTTTTTGCGGCTAGCTCCCACTTCGTAGACCAACGTGATCTTCCCACAAGGCAAACATCTCCATTTGTACGGCAGTGTCGGCACAGACCTAACTGCTGTTCTGATGAACGCGTGAAATGCAGCAAGAGCAGGAACAAGTGAGCCGTGTGGGTAAGCAGGGATGTCCTCCTTGGCTCGCTCTACTAGAGACAGAGACAGGAACAAGTTCTAGAATGGGAGTGAGGCTGTCAGGTTGGAGATTTCATTCCTAGGATTTTAGAGGCCTCTTTCTTGACCAACCCAGTCACTGAGAGCCAGGGAGAATGTTGTCTTCTGTGAGACACTGTAGACAATGCTGGGCATGAATCTGATGGTGGTGTGCACATGAATCCTGTGCTATTGTACCTTATGCTGCAGCACGACCCTGGGGAGGCGTGCCCTCAAGGGAGCCCGAATGTCCAGGTGGGGTCGCCCTGAGAAGACCTGGCTTACACTCACAATTGCCAAGATGTGCAAGCAACCCAAGCACCCATCAACCCATGAATGGATTAATAAACTGTGGTAAATGTACACCATGGAGACTTTACATCTTTTGTATTAACCTGGATGGAGTTGGAACACATTCTTCTTAGTAAAGTATCTCAAGCATGGAAAAATAAATATCCAATGTATTCAATACTAATATGAAACCTATATATAGACAACTACATGCTCACCTGAAAGAAAGACACAAGCATATTCTAGTGAGGGGAGGAGAGAGAAGGGAAAGGGTGGGCAATGAGGAGAGTCTCACCTAATGTGCACAATGGTGGACTATACAGCGCCCCCACCAGGTGAAGGGCTCAACTACAACTTGAACTTCACCTTGGATGCGAAAAACAATGTAGCCTGAATATTTGCCCTCTCCTGCCGATCTAACACTTAGTAAATAAATAAATTTTAAAAAATACCTGGCTTACCTTAAGCGTAAAATCAAGTGTTTTTGAGGAGTAGAAAACTCATCCTTTAGGCAAGCCTCTAACAATATTACAATTGAAAATTAAGTTGTGATAAAGAGCTTGCAGTTAACTCTCTGGAAAATGCCTGGGAATGGAACACTCTTTCTGACGATTAATTAATTAATAGAGGGAGGCAGGCCTGACCTCTGGGAAAAGAAAGAACCTGCAACCCCCTTGGAAAAGCCAAGCGGAGGAAGGATCTGAAGTTGGGGTCAGCAACATGGGCTGTGACCTCCAGACCACCACCGTATTCCCTGGAGGGTGAGTTATTAAGACAACAATTTCCATAGCCATCTTAAGAATGGTGACTGGCTCTTTTTTATTTCAAAATATCATGAGGATACAAATGTTTTTGGTTACATGTATTGATTTTGTTATGCTTGTGCCACGGTTGTAAGTGTTCCCATTATTCAGTAGACATTGTTTTCACCTATCCCTCCTCCCTCTGCCCTGCTTGATTTACCTTAAGTTCTATTTCCCTCTGTGCACACATGTGCTCATCAGTTAATTCCAGTCTAATTGCAAGTACATGTGGTGTTTGTTTCCATGCTTAGATAATTTACCGAGGATCATGGTCTCCAGTTCCATCCAAATCATTGCGAGAGGACTTAATGCACCCTTCTTCATGGCTGAGCAGTATTCCACCGATGGTGTATCCCATCTCATCCATTGTGAATGGACGGGCACGTCCATTTGTGAATGGATGGGCACATGGGCTGATTTCGCATCTTTGTACTTGTGAATTGTGCTGCAGTAAACATTCAAGTGCAGACGTCTCTTTAATAAAATGACTTTTCCTTTGGGTAAATACCTGGTAGTGGGATTGCTGGATCAAATGGTAGGTCTACTTTTCATTCATTGAGGAATCCCCATCCTATTGTCCACAGGGGTTGCCCTGATTTGCAGTCCCCCCAATAGTGCACAAGTGTTTCCATCTCTCTGCATCCAAGCCAGCATCTGTTGCTTTTGGAGTTTTTCATTAAAGCCATTCTAACTGGGGTAAGGTGATATCTCATGGTGGTTTCAACTTGTATTTCCCTGATAATTAGTGACATTGAGCATTTTTTCATATGTTTATTGGCCATTTGTCTATCTCTTTTTGAAAAACTTCTGTTTATGATTTTCTGCCCACTTTCACTTATTATTATTATTATTTTTTTTTTTTTTTGAGACAGAGCCTCACTCTGTTGCCCCAGGCTAGAGTGCTGTGGCATCATAGGTACCAGCAATCTCAAACTCCTGGGCTCAAGCTATCCTCCTGCCTCAGCTTCCTGAGTAGCTGGGACTACAGTTAATCTGAAATTTTTGAAAAGAAAGAAAGACAAAAAAAAAAAAACCTTTACAGATATTGTTAAAATGCCACAGGTACCTGCCACAGTGCCCTTTTCGCTCACTTTTAAATTGGGTTGCTTTTCCTTGCTGATTTGCTTGAATTCTTTCTACGTTCTGGTCATTAGACCTTTATGGGCTGTATAGCTTGTGAATATTTTCTCTCATTCTGTAGGCTGTTTGCTCTGTTGGTTGTTTTCTCAGCTGTGCAGAAGCTTTTTAATTTAATTGAGTCCCATTCATTTACTTTTGTTGTTGCTATGATTGCCACTGGCGTCTTCTTCATAAATTCTTTGCCTAGGCTGATATCTAGAAGAGCTTTTCCAACATTTTCTTCTAGAATTCTTATGTGTTCATGCCTTATTTTTAAGTCTTTTATTTATCTTGAATTGATTTTTGTGAGTAGTAAGAGATACGGCTGCTGTTTCATTCTTCTGCATGTGGCTCCCCAGTTTCCCCAGCACCATTTTTTTATTTTATTATTATTATTATTTGCAGTTTTGGCTGGGGCTTGGCTTCAACATGCCACCCCTGGCATATGGGCTCAGTGCCCTCCTAGAGCTACAGACGCCACCCAACCCAGCACTATTTCTTGAATAGGGTTCTTCTCCCCGTGTACGTTACTGTCTGCTTTGTCAAGCTGGCTGTGCATGGATAGTTTTATATCGGGGTTCTCTGTTCTTTTCTATTGGTCTTTGTCTCTATTTGGGGGCCAATACCATTGGTTACGACAGCCTTGTAGTACAGTCTGAAGTCTGGTGATGTGATGCCTCCAGATTTGTCCTTTTTGCTTGAGATAGCTTTGGCTATCCAGGCTCTTTTCTGTTTCCAAATAAGGGGTAGAATTATTTTTTTCTACATCTGTAAAACATGACATTAATATTCTGGTGAGAATTGCACTGGATCTGTAAATCACTTTGGGTGGCATGGTCAGTTTAACAATGTTGATCCTGCCAATTCGCAAACATGATGTGTTTTTCCGTTTGCCTGTGCCATCAGTGTGTTGTAGTTATCTTTGTAGAGAACTTTCGCTTCCTTGGTTAACTATAAAGCATATTCATAGGTATTTTATTTTCTTTCTAGCCATCGTGAATGGTATTGTGTCTGATCTGACTTGGTGTATGGCAATGCTACTGAGCTGTGTACACTGATTTCGTAACTGAGACTTTTCTGAATTTATTTACAAATGCCAGGAGTTTTTTAGTAGCATCTGTGGGGTTTTCTGGATATAAGATCATATCCTCCAGCTCCATCCATGCAAACATAAAAGAGGTAACATGTTCTTCTTAGTAAGTATTTCAAGAATGGAAGAAAAAGTATCCAATGTACTCAGCCCTACTATGAAACTAATTTATGGTTTTCATATGAAAGCTATAACCCAGTTATGACCTAAGAATATGGGGAAGGGAGAGAGGGAGGGGAGGGAGGGGAGAGGATGGGCAGAGGGAGGGTGATTGGTGGGATTATACCTGCAGTGCATCTAACAAGGGTACATGTGAAATTTAGTAAATGTAGAATATAATTGTCTTAACACAATAACTAAGAAAATGCCAGGAAGGCTATGTTAACCAGTGTGATGAAAATGTGTCAAACTGTTTATAAAACCA
>CAUYPK010013253.1:0-11380 GCA_963574355.1 Loris lydekkerianus | reverse complement strand
AGGAAACAGGGATTGCCCTGCAGAGGTTCTCCTGATTTGCAGAAATTGCTGCATATTAATACTAAGGTACAGGCAGAATCATGGGTGACCTCCAACTCTCAAGGGAAGAAGAAATAGTCCAGTGGTTGGTCTTTCCAGGGCCTCAAGGCCACTCTGCACCTGGGAATCCTTGAGCTGGGGGGACTGTATTTGGCTTGGTCAATATGTGGCAGGCACACTGGTCGACTGGGACGAAGGTGGCGTGCTGAGAGAGCTGGGGCAAACTTTCCAAACAGAGAAATCTTCTTGGCAAATGTGCAGGTTCCAGAAACAGAGAGGAATCCTAATTCTCTAGTCCAGTGTGCCTGACTTCCCTTCTCCAACTCTAGAACCAGAGGACTATAGGAGCAGAGGGAGAGCCCAGTCTGGGTCCAGCCACACAGCATCAAAATAGAGAAACAAAAGGGTCTAAAAATGGGCTGGAAACAAAAGAGAAGTTTACACTTCAGATGCTGGTTTTTTGAGCTCAGGACAATGGAGGCAGATACCATATGGAGAACCCAGCCAGGCTGTCTGTCCTTCCATCTGTCTCTCCCAAGCAGTTCTCAACACTTCATATATAAATGGGGTGGTACCTCTTGTGGTTGATCTTTTTCCTACAAGTTGGACAAGTGTTAGCATTCTTAAGAGAATCATGGAGGCACTGGCTACAAAAGACATGGCCACATTCTGTAGAAATAATGAGACATCCGTTCTGCACAATCTCAGACTATCCATCCATGCAGATAGGGCAACTGACAATACCAGACGGCCTCACTCCTGTAGCACCTTCATCCCTGGTGTTTCTGGGAGTGTGGTGGTCACATACACATCTCTGTCTCTGGACAGTTCCTCATTGTCACTGCTCACCACACAGCTGTCAGCATGGTCCTGACACAGCCTCCTAGCATTCCTCCTCGACCTTCTTCTTTCATCAACAATCACAACAGAGTCATTGTGAGTCACGTCAACAACCACGGGCTCTAACAATTCACAGGTAAGGTCCACGATTTCATCTCCAGCAGTTTCCATGAGTTCTATGGGTTCTGCTTCCAAAGAAATCTCAGGAGTAGAGGTTATTTCTTGAGTCCGTTCCTGGGTTTGTCTAGGATTTACTGTTCCACCAGGATGCTTTCTTGTACTCATTGTGCTCTTTGGTGCCAACCTACAGAAGCAGCAGCAGTAATCTGTACCAAAGGTTGCAGGGGAGCTGAAGGTTCTCAACCTCTTATCCTCATCAGTTGCTTCTCCTCTGGCTTGGAAAAGAATTTGGAGCCAGACAGATTTCTAGTATCTTCAAGTCCAAGAGCTGGCCTGGTCCACCTGCCCCACTGCCAAAGCTCTTCAAAGAGAAAGCACCTTTCCAAATCGTGGAGAATGCCTCAAGCAAGACGCTGCTGCCTCAACAGCAACCCACTTCTGCTCCTGAACAATCTTTGGATAAAGCCCATTCTTTTTCTTTTTGGGTATATTGAGGTGCATGATTATCAAGTGATCACTCCCAAAGGAGGGTGCCACAAGGGGGATTTTGTGCTGCCATTTTAGTCTCTTTATCAGCAAGTTGGTTACCTTTAGAAATATCATCTAAAGTTTCTTGGTGTTGTTTACAATGAATAACTGTAACTTCTTGTAGAGCATGAAAGGCTCGTAATAACTTGTCTATTTTATAAGGGAGCTATTAGAAGTTAAGTATTATCTTTCTTTCCAGATGGCACCATGGGCATGTAAAATGAAGAAAGCATATTTTGAGTCAGTGTATATATTGACTCATTTGTCTCTCCCAATTTCTAAAGCATGTGTTAGGTTAAAGCTATTAGCTCAGGTAATTGTGCACTGGTTCTTGAGGGGAGAGGTCCATGTTCAATTACAGCATGTGAGTAACTATAGCATAGCCTGCTTTGTGAGTTCCTTTTTCTATGAAAGAACTTCTATCTGTATACAAAACTATGTCTGGATTAAGTAGGGGAGTTTCATGTAAGTCTTCTCTAGTTGCATAGGTTTATGTTATGATTTGTTGGCAACCATGCCCTATTTCCTCCTTGGGTTCAGGGAGGAAAGTGGCAGGATTCAAAGTGGCCCAGCTGCATAATGGTAGCACTGGCCCTTCTAGTAATTAGGCTTGATAGTTGAGAAGACGGTTATCTGACAGCCAAAGATTGCTTTTTGAATTTAAAAGTATAAAGAATTATAAATAATTAGGTCTTTCCCCACAGTTAGTTTAACTGTTTCTGGGGTTAAGAGTGTTACAGCTGCTACAACCCACAGTGTGAATATCCCTTGGCCATGGTATCAACTATTTTACTAAGATAAGCCACAGGATGCAAAACTGGACTCCAGCATTGGGTCAAGACTTTTAGGGCAATTCCAGTCTGCTTTCTATGGTATAGATTAAATTGTTGTCCGGTAGGAAGCAAGGGTTTATAATAGGGCATTTTTAGTTGTTGGAATGACTTATCTGCCTCTGATTTTCATTCTAGACCAAGCACTCATTCTGAGCATTTTTAATTAAATGATAGCGTGTTCTAACTATTTCACTATATCCAGGAATCCAGGGTTTGCAAAAGTCTATAATTCCTAAGAAGCCTCAAAGATGTCTGAAAGTTCCAGGTTTAGGGTGGCAATATTGCTTCTATTTGTTCTTTGCCCAAGGCTCTCTTCCCCTGTGAAAGTTGGAGATCCAAATGATGCACTTCAAGCACACATAATTGGGCTTTTGCCTTAGAAACTTTGTATCCACAATCAACTAGAAAGTTTAATAGAGCTTGAGTAGCTTTGTGACATTCCCCTGCATCTGGTGCTCCCAAAGAATGTCATCTACATACTGAATAAGAGTCACTGTGGGATATGAGAAATGACTCAAGCCTTGCACTAAGGCTTGTCCAAACAAGTGCGGGTTGTCCCTAAATCTTAAGGTGGATGCTGGAGTTAGAGATGTCTTCAAAAGCAAAAAGGTATTTGGAATTCTCATGAAGAGGGATGCAGAAAAAGGCATCTTTTAAGTCTAGGACTGTGAAACAGGCAGCTTTTTCAAGGATTTGAGATAATGCAGATGGGGAACTATAGGATGGAGAGAAATGACTGTTTCATTTATAATGTGGAGGTTTTGTACTAGTGTCAAGTTCCGTTTGGCTTTGGAACTCCTAGGAGTTTTACATGGACTGTTGCAAGGTATTAATAATTTCTGTTGCTTTAGATTTTGTATTATGGGTATTAGCCCATTTTTAGCTTTTGTTCTTAAAGGATATTGTTTTGATTGGGATAGATGGTGGGATTTTTTAAATTTAATTTGGACTAGTTGAGCATATCTTGCTCTTCCCACCTGTCCCTTGGTAACCTATACTTCTGGGTTAATTTCTGTCTCTAACACGGGAAGGCATAGTATAAGCTCTTGCCCCATATTCATGTAAATGGTTGTTCCCACTTTGCATGTCCCACCCCCAAAGGGGAGCAAGACTTTCAGGCATGATTAGGAATGTGTGAGAGCACAACCAGTCACCCTAATTGCAGCTTAAAGGTTGAGAAACGACTTTGGCAACTGGCTTCTAGACACACACACCACCATATAGTTATAGATTTGGAGGATAGAAGACCAGGGTTACAGAGGAGTACAGAAAAGGTTGTTCTAGTGTCCAGAAGAAATTTTGTCTTTTGGCTCTCCACTATGAAGAAGATCAGGGCTCTTGCAGGATGATGACACAGCTGGAGCCATGAGAAACTGCCCCAGGCACCCTCAGTCCAGTCTGGGGTCTGATGGAGTCACTGTCCCAGGAGACCTTCGCCTATGGCAACAGGCTGTCCTCCAATGGTCACTTGTGTTTTCTGGGAAGGGGCCCCATAGTTTGCCCTACAGACAGTGCTGTCCGGGGCAATTTCTCTTGAAGTGGCCAATCTGACCACATTGGAAGCACTTGCCCTTAGCTCCTCTGGTTTCCCTGTACCCCTGAATCGTGTTTGTTTGTCAGAGTGCCATTACTAGAACCGTCATTGTTTTTATATCCCTTCTTTCTTTTTTTTTCTCCTCTTCCTCCTAATTTCAATTATAAAAGACTGCTGTGGCCATTTTAAAAAGATTCTCTAGGTTACGAACTGAGCCTAGAGCCTTTTTCTGGAGTTTTCTTTGAATGTCTGGTGCCACCTAAATGATAAATTTATCTTTTAAAATAATTTGGCCCGGGTGGTGTCTGTGGTTCAGTGAGTAGGGCGCTGGCGCCATATACTGAGGGTGGTGGGTTCAAACCCGGCCCCAGCCAAACTGCAACAAAAAAATAGTTGGGCATTATTGTGGGCACCTGTAGTCCCGCTACTCAGGAGGCTGAGGTAAGCCCAAAACCTGGAGGTTGCTGTGAGCTGTGATGCCACAGCACACTACTGAGGGTGACAAAGTGAAACTCTGTCTCATAAAATAAAATAAAATAAAATAATTTGGCCCTCTAAAGTGTTGGTGTCAACTGAGTGTGTTTTCTCATTGTCTTCCTAAACCACTCAAGAAAGGCTGAGGGATTTTCACTTTGCTCCTGATAAATGGTAGACTACTTAGAATAATTCACAAACTTTTTCTTGGATGGATGTAAACCTTCTAGGATACATGTTAGAAAATGTTTATGCCACTAGTCACTTTGTTTCTCAGAGTCCCATTCAGAATTTTTGAAGGGAACTGCCTGTCTTCCCAGGGTATATGTGTCATTTAACTAGTCACTTTGTTTCTCAGAGTCCCATTCAGAATTTTCGAAGGGAACTGCCTGTCTTCCCAGGGTACATGTGTCCTTTTCTTCAGGAGACATACTGCTTCTCAGTATTGAACATGAACCTCAAACACCCTACTTTTATCTTCATCTAAGACTTTTTTCTCATTTAAAATTAAAATTTGATCTAGAAGTAGCATTACATCTCTCTAAGAGAGGTCACAGCTTTGTGCTGACATTTGGAGAACATCTGTATACCTATTTGGGTCATCAAAAATTTTTCCTAAATCAACCTCAATTTGTTTTCAATGTGCCAGAGAAAATGGAGTGAATACTCATGCATTTCCCCTCTCACCACCTGCAGTCTCTACTAAGGAACACAAAAAGGATACAATTGTTTCCTGGGGGGTCTCAAAAGGACCAGAAGAAACTCTTGAAACAGAATTTTTCTTGGAGTTTTCTGAAGACCCAGAGGAAGGTACAGGAGAAGTAGATGGTGCATTTGAACTAGGTGGTGACAACGTCTCTCTCAGGAATCCTTGGCCACCTAGTTATTTGAGCTAGGAGAGCTGGATCTATGTGACAGGTTGTACACAGTTGGGATTTGTCTTTGAGAAAAAAGGAAGCTTGCACATAGGTAATTTAGACCAGTTTCTCTCTTATTTAACACAATTTTAGAGTACATTCTGGTGGTTATTGCTCACCATTACAAAGTTGATACTAAGGCCAGGCCTGGGTGCAGAAGAAAACCATACATTTTTTTCTTTTTCACTGTCTGGTGATCAAAAATGTCCTAACATAACCCAGTGGGGTGTTCTGGCAGCACAGGCTGAAAAATCATGTACCTGGGAACAACAGTGGTCCCACCTGATAAATTTCTCTTGTTGAGAGAACATGTTACCAGGTGTTCTCTTAGAGAGAGAACATTAACCATCTGTGGGAAAGAACAAACATCCAGTGTCTTAATCTC
Organism: Loris lydekkerianus; assembly: GCA_963574355.1. NCBI lineage: Eukaryota > Metazoa > Chordata > Mammalia > Primates > Lorisidae > Loris > Loris lydekkerianus. The sequence goes on along the minus strand of CAUYPK010013253.1, from coordinate 5,710 downwards.
ACCTCGTGTTCCTGGGTTATCAAGTTGTCTTCTGACTGACCCAGGAAGCCTTCCAGCCAAACAAAAGGAAAAGTCCTTTCAATGCTTGAAGAAAAATCACTGAGAGTGGCCTCCGCCCATTTGCTTGTCTGGATTTAGCCACAATTATCAGTGAGGTGCTTTGTACCCACTGGCTCTCCTGTGCCTATTACTTGCTTGCAGTACAGGCCAAAAAATCAGGCATCTGGGAGCCTTTTCCCACCTGATGCAAGTTCTGCCCCTTTCTGCACCCACTGTTGAGCATACCACTTGTCAATCACAGTGGGGATGAGCCCCACCCTGGAGAAAATGGCAGCATGGTGCTCACAGGTGTAATCTTTTATAATTTTTACAAGCCTTTTCTAAACTCCCAGTAACAAAAACATTTCTATCACAAGCAGGTCTTAAATGTTATGTTTTCCAACTTCCTTTCTTCTCCAAATGTTAGCATTAGCAAGGTAACAATAATTCAATTCAGGGTTAAGAGACACTTAAACATTTTTTTCATTAGAACCAGCTACAATGAGGGGAAGTCTTAGAGAAACCTAGAATATTTTTGAACCCTTCCATTTATGACAACAGACCAGAAAAATGTAAATACCCAGGGTCATTTTCCTTGCCTTTTTTCATTTTTAAAAGACTAAACTGAAGCCCAGGGTTTAGGGCCATTCTTACCCTGCAGGGTTGCCCTGAGCTTCCCCTCACAGGCTCCTGGTGTCCCAGAGAAGCCAAGTAGGGTAGTCATTTTGCCCTCTCTTTGGAGCTAATGCCTAGGTCTCTATTAACATGTTCAGCTTTTTTCCTCAAACATGCAAAAAGCCAATTTAATTTAATTTTGCAATGAAAAGCAATGAAAAGGACCTTTTTGCAACATGGTTCTCTGAAAAATACTGGAAAGAGCTAGTACAAACTTAACTAAATATATAAAGCAAACCTTTAACACCACTCAAACAAAGAATGCAAAACACAAGGAGAGAGGGAGAAAGCAGCAGGGGTTTATAGAGATAAATAGAAAAAGTTTGGGACCATAGAGGAGAAGAGAAGATAGTAAAAGGGTTGGGAGAGCACATTTTTCAGAAGGTCCTCCAGTGTCCTGGGGTCAGAACCATAGCTGGGGACCCCAGGACCTCTGGGCGCTACTTCTGTTTTGTTCAGCTCTCAACCAGAGAAAAGGAGTAGATGTAGAACAGGTTCAAAAGTCTTCTAACACTCCCTTTGGCTCCTTTCTTTTGGAGCCAAGGTGAACTAGAAAGTTCCCAACAGTCTCTCACCTGTGGCCAGCAGGTCAGCAGCTGTGCTGTGTAATTTCAGGGGCTACCTGGCATTTGAATAATCAGTCTCCATTATTATGATTGTAGAGAAAAACAGGATATAGTTAAATGGTCCCATTGCTTTCCACAGATTTTCAATCTTGCTTACCACAGATCTTCAAACCCAGAGAAGCCCCCAAAATATGTTCCCAGAATTTCTTCCTCAATAGGTCCTTGGTCTCAAGTATTTGAAGAATCAACTCACATACCACAGCACAGATCAGTGCTAAGATAGAATTTTCTTAGAAAGAAATGCAGAAGGAGTAAAAAAGCACCAGAGCTGCTGGTGAAGGGGAAGACCTAAGTTGGAAGTATCTCACATGGGTCCTTTGTATAGGGGTATATATCACAATTTAGCCAGAACCTGGTAAGTGGAAAAAACACAATTTGAAAGTTAATGAGTGTATTTACAAATGAATGAATGCATTTCTTCCAGCCCAGGGCAAAAAGTTAAGGCATTTCCTTCAAGACATTGCCCAGGCCTAGGAAAACTAGGGTTCCCTGTCCAGCCTTGAATGGGGGAACCCTGTATCAGTGTCATCTTACTGACCTTATCCAAACCTATTTATCTTCCAAGAACTCCTTCTTTAAATAGAATCACATATGAACTTGGGGATAACACAATTTAGTCCATAGTATTCTCTCATTAGCTCTCTCCTCACATACAAAATATAATCATTCAATCCCCAAGGCCCCAGAAGTCTTAACTGATTTCAGTATCAAGTGTAAAATCTAAAGTCTCATCTAAATAGCATTTAACTCAAATATGGGTGAGACTTAAGGTACAATTCAGGCTGAGACAAAAATTCCTCTCCTATGAATCTGGGAATCTAAACAAGTTATGTACTTCCAAGAGGCAATGGTGGGATGTATAAGATATACACTTTCATTCCAAAAGGGATAAACAGGAATGAAGATAAGTGTAATGAGCTCCAAGCACTCCAAATTTTAATAAGGCAAATTCCATCAGAACCTAAGGTTTTAGAATAAATTTTCTTTGACTTGATGCTGTATCTGCCAGATTTACTGAGATGGTCTTGTTTTGAGGACCTCCCGAGGCTGTGGTCCCACCTCCATGCCTCTTCCATGAAAGGGTCATGTTGTCAAGGCTCTGGGAAGCCTTGGCTCCACTACTCCACAGGGAAGTCCCACTTCCATAGTTCTGCAAGATGTCTTGCCCTTATGGCTTTGATCAGAGGCTGTCTGGCTTGTTCAGAATGAGATGTTGGCCATGATGATCTCTCAATTGCCTTAAGAGTCCTTCTTTCCTTTTCTTGAGTGACAGTTTGCGTTCACAGGGGAGTGGCTGCAGGATCCCATTATGTTCGATGTAAGACCTCTGACAGCTTTTCTTCATTTTATCTCATCTTTTTGCTTTGGTTCAAGCTATCATTGGTTCAGCTCATATAATTCTATGAGTTATTTATCAAGTGAGAGTACAGCCACACCCTTGGTTTTCTCTTCTCAACATTCCTTATCATTTTTTGCAATATGGGCAGGCTGAGAAATTTTTCAATTTTTATGCTCTGGTTCCTTTTTGCCCAACAATTTCTTCTTGAATCATTTTTTTCACTTTACTATAAGCAGTCAGGAGGAACCAAGCAGCTCCATCAACACTTTTCTTAGAAATTTCTTTGGCTGAATATCTAAATTTACTGCCACTTCTTGTTCTACTGCCACAAAACAGTAGAACACAGGTCAGCTGTGTTTCTTGACATAATATAGCAAGGATCACTTTTTCCTCCAGTTTGCAATAATATAGTCCCACATTTCCCTCTGAAACCTCACCAGAATCACCCTTAATATCATGTCCACACATGATATTTCTAACATGCACCTTAAACACTTCAAATAACTAACCATTATGTGTTGCAAAGCTACTTTCACATTTTTTAATACTTGTTATAGCAGCCCCCTAATCTAGTATCAAAATCTGCATTGGTTTGGGTTCTCCAGATAAAACTTAGGAGGAGGTCTTAGTAGCAACTGTTTTAATTGCACACACACATACACACACACCTATATGCATATATAAAGAGATTTACTATAAGAAATTGGTTTATGAATTTATGAAGGTTGAGAAGTCCCAAGCTCTTCATTTAGCAAGCTGGAAATCAAGGCGAGTTGATGCTGTAGTCCAAGTCTATGTTCTGAGAATGAGGACAGCAACATAAATTTCAGTCAAAGTGCAGAAAAGTGATTGTCCAGATCAAGCAGCCAGGGAGAAGAAGTCTTTCTTTATTCCCAGGAAGGCATTTTGTTCTCCTCATTTTGTCTTCAAATGATTGGTTGGACCCTGCCTACACCAGGGGAAGCTATTTTGCTTTATTCAGTCTTGAATTCAAATGTTAAACTCATCTAGAAATGCTATCATAGACATATCCAAAATAATGTTTGATGGAATGTTGAGGTATCCTGTGGTCAAACTGATGCATGAAGCTAAACATCAGCCGTGGTGAGCAAGTTTCTTTTTACAGACTATGACCTTTTGTAAGTTTTCATTCAAAACTTCCCTTCACATTCCATGAGCCAGAATGTAATATATAGCTCAATCTAATCTGAGGGAGGTTGGGAAATTGAGTTAATAGTTGGGTGGACATAAATTGAACTTGATCTTGGAAGTTTCTGTTACTTCAAGGAAAAAGAGAAGAACTTATATTAGAATAAATAATCTGTCTGTGTGTGCTTGTATATACATATGTGTGTCATAGATTTTTATCCTACTTTTTGTACCCAGAGTACTGTTTAAAAGGTCCTTCGTAAAAATGCATTCTGAATATTTCATTTTTAAGAGGCCACTGACAAACTTAACCAGATAGCAAGATATTAAATGCTTCATCATGTTCTCCGTGTCTAAATGCAATAGTCTTATTTGAAGCACCTTTCCTTATTTCAGCATTCTTTACCTGGTCCATGCCCTCCTTAGCACAAAGAAAAAAGATCTACTCTTCATCTCAAATTAATCTCAAATAAATGAAACCCACAAATTTTTGGACATCTCCTGTACTTCAAACACCCACACCCGCCAATAATTATTCTCAGAACTTTTGCTAAGGATAGTAAGACACTCTGACCAAATTGCACTAAAGTTGCATTGATTCATCCCAATCCAAGCTGGTTGTTGGAGATCAAATTTACAGATGTTTCCACATTTCTTCTTTGTAGAGAACTGTTTCAGACATTTTTATTATTCGCCAATGCTCACAAACATTTCTCCTCCCCCTTTGTTTTAAGCAAATATAGTAAAAATTCTCAAAAATATCTTCTAACGAACTCCAGCACCTGGTACTTAACATGTTTGTATGCAGCCCTTGGAGTGTGGGCTGCATCTAGTGAACCTTGACTTGCTTCTAACAAAAGGAATATAGGAAAAGTACCTGGATGTCTGTTAAGAAGACTCTCTTCCATCTTGCTACCCTGTTTCTTGCTGCTACTGGACCATTGGTTGTGGAGGAAGTAAACTGCTGTGTGCTGTTGATTTTTCTACCTGCTTCATTTTTTTGACAAGTTGATGTAATCAAATAAAATTACTTCATCTTTCTACAAATTCACTTCCTACCCTTTCTGTTCCATATACTGTGACAGCACCTACCAACCTGCCACTGCAGTGGAAGAAACCCTTCTGGTCTATCAGAGTCCACATCATCAGTACTTCACTTTGATAATTATCACTCTTGGTTGTCGTATAAACAATTTATTGTTTGCTGTTGTCCCTTTCCCGGTGATATACAAGAGTGCTTTATTAAGTTGAGCCCTTCTTTAGGAAAACAAGCAAACTAACAAAAACCCTCTGTACCACACCTCTATCTATAATTCTATTTTAAAATTCCCTTTCACATCCAAACTCTTGGAAGGAAGGAAATTATATATACTTGCAGTCTATAGTTCTTCAACTCTCAGCACTATTTGACACTTTTAGCTATTCTCTCCTTAGAAGTCATTGGTTCTGAAATGCTACACATTTCTGTTTTTTCCCCTAACTCATTAGAAGTTTTCCCCCCATCATGCCTGCTAGATTCTACATGTCAGAGTGCTCTACCACTTCTTTGCTACTTTCTCTCCTAGATGGTTTCATATTTGGTCTTACAGAGTTAGCTACTGAGCCAGGAGATGACATGGAGGAAACTTAAATGCATATGACTAAGCAAAGGAAACAATCTGAAAAGGCAACAGAATACATGGTCTAAATATATGACATTCTGGAAAAGGTAAAACCATAGAGATGGTAAAAAGATTAGTGTGGGGTCTCCTCCTTCTGCTAGTTTCTGGTGCTTTTCTTTTCTTTCTCCTTCTTTTCTTTTCTCCTCCTCCTCCTCCTCCTCCTCCTCCTCCTCCTCCTCCTCCTCTTCCTCTTCCTCTTCTTCTTCTTCTTCTTCTTCTTC
>CAUYPK010013252.1:0-45810 GCA_963574355.1 Loris lydekkerianus | reverse complement strand
ACATGAATGCTGTAACCCATTTGCAACCTAGGAATAGGGGGAGGTGGGTGGAAGGAGGGGGATTGATGAGAATACATTTTTGGTGCATCTTACAATGGTAAATGTAGAATGTAAATGTCTCAACACAATAACTGTGAAATTACCAGGAAGGCTATGTTAACCATTGTGATATAAATGTGTCAACCGGTCTGTGAAACTAGTGTATGATGCCCCATGATCATACCAATGTACATAGCTATGATTTAATAAAAAAAAAAAAAAAAAGAAAGAAAGAAGTGGTAGAATGGCTGTATGCCTGGTTCCCCAATTAGTCTGTTAAGTATTTAATTCAGAGTGTCCGATGCTTAGTACACCTTCCCTTCGGAGCTTCAGTATTTTTTCCTTTCTCTTTTTTGCTCTATGATACCTTTAGGTCAGTAAGAAAGAATTTCTCTTCTACTTTTCTTCTTCCCTTTTACTCCCTTGCTGAACTCTCCTTCAAATATTTCCAGCCTTATTTCTTGCCTTCTCATCCACAACATGGCTCTTAGAGAATACTCAGTGTTCTGGTGCCTAATGAGCCAGGCTGTATCTTACTTCCTCCTCACAATTTGAGTAGTGGATTCATATAATATCTTTTATTTGGAGCAAGAAGACAGTTATACAAACTAATGTTAAACTCTTAACGTTTTTCCATTGTTAAAGCATTCTATGACAACTCCGCTTCACAATACCTTCATAGCAACAGAAGGTCTGCACAAAGGTGATAATTTTATAGCAAAAAGGATAGGTTCATCTCTTTAGAAAATAAAACTGTCATTGATCTTCATGACAAATTGAATCTCCGAGTCTGAAAATACAGACCTTGTTTTCCTTCTTCTTCTTCTTTTTTTTTTTTTTTTTTTTCATTATAAGAATGACCTTGCTTCTATTGTAAATCAAAAGTAACTAGGGCTTTGTGGTTTTCATCATGTTATAATGAACAAAAAAGGGCCATTGGTGCTGCTGTACCACCATGCACCACATCTGGGGAGACTTTACAGGTGCATCCTTTAGAAATGTGTTGACATTTTCAGCCTCCTGGTTAAGGAGAGGAATCATACAAAATTTCTAAAACCAAGGGGGCAATTCTTTCAGTAAAATTTCATGGCTATAAAAAATAAAATGTAGTAGCAACATCACATTTTTATTTAATGTAGAGAAGATCCCCAAAGAGAAAGTATTAAAAGTGCAATGAGAATAGATGTGTATTCAATTCTACCCAAGAGGTATTTATTAGGCACTATGTCTTCAAGAAGCTTACATGCAAAATCCACCCTAATTAAAATTACAGGTGTTGCAAGGAAAAAGTGCTATTGGAATATGGAAGTGGAGGAACTTAATTTTCATTAGAAAAATCACAGAAATTATAATACAAGTGTTGGCATCCAAGAAGTGTGGGCAATTTGAACATGCATAAAAGGGGGACGGACATTAAAAGTGAGGGAGTAGCACAAATAAAACATAGAAGTAACAAAGTCCAAGGAATGTTCACAGATGGTGGGATGGGATGTACAGCTCTATATTATAAGACTGTTGTAGGAGACATAGCTGGGAGAATAGTGTCAAGTCACAGCATGAAGTGTGCTGGATGACAGATGAAGAGACTTAATACCTAATTCTGAAGGCAATAAGGTATAGGAACTACAGGTGTGGGAGTCTGTAAAATTTGGCAAAATTGAGTTCAAGAGCCAGTGCCAACATTTCATAGTTGTGTGGTCTTTAGCAAATTACTAGGTCTCTCTGAGACTTTTTGGTAATTTGGGCATAATACTAATTCTGACCTCATTAGAAAGTTGATAGGGTAAATGGCCCAATGCATGTAAACATGTAGTTTTGTGCAGTACTCAATCAATATGGGAGAATCTTAGCTATTATTTCTATAGTAGCAATGGGGAACCTCAAAAGTTTTAAATTGAAAAGTCTTGTCCCATGTATTGGGTAAGGAAAGAGTTGGAGGCCTTGAGTTAACATTATAGTTAATGTTAATGTTATAGTTAACGGCAAACAAACAAACAAAAAAAAGCAGTTTAGAAATGATTGTAAGAGATTTTTAAAATCTTGAGGAATGGGATATAAAATTAGTTGCTGGAGACAATATTTGGGGGACAGTTATGAATTTGACTAGGCTTGAGATTAATTGGAAAGTTTTCAGCTCTTGATAGGACACGTGAATAAAATCAATCAAGAACACACAAAATCATGTGCCAATGACCCAAACAATGTCTATCCTTTTAAAAAAGGATATCAGGCTGGATGTGGTGGATATCAGGCTAGGTTCTGTGGCTCCCACCTGTAATACCAGGACTCAGGGAGGTAGAGGCTAGTGGGTTGCTTGAGCTCAGGGGTTCAAGACCAGTCTGAGCAAGAGAGAGACCCTTGTCGCTACTAAAAACAGAAAAACTAGCCAGGTATTGTGGTGGGCACCTATATAACCCTAGCTACTTGGGAGGCTGAGGTAAGAAGATTATTTGAGCCCAGGAATTTGAGGTTGCTGTGAGCTATGATGCCATTGCACTCTACCCTGGGGGACAGAATGAGAGTATCTCAGAAAAAAAAAAAGAAAAGAAGAAAACCATAAATTAAGAGTGCTGTTGTTCTAGAAGTGAAATTAGTATAGTCTGGAGTATTGCAGTTAAAATGGTACATAGTTACTATGGTGTTTTGAATGTCTGTGTCTCCTCCAAAATTCATGTTGAAAGTTAATCCTCAGTGCAACAGTCAATAAAGAGGCAGGGCCTTTTGAAGGTAATTAAGCCACATGGGTGGAGAATTCATGCCTCATAGCTAGGCAGGAGGGAACTAGCTTGGCCCCTGTTGCCCCATGTTTTTCCTTCTGCCTTCCCACATATGAGGACATAGCATTTGCCCCCATCTTTTTGTTTTTTGGGGGGTAAATTTCGTAAGTAAAAGAAAGAAATGAAAGATGAGAAGTTCAACAGGAAGAAAGATAGTGATAATTTATAATGTCTAAACTCATAAGTGTTTTTTTCTCAAAATAACAATTGATAGGTTGAGAACAAGGCCAATTATGCCAATTATGAAATAAGTTAAACAATTTTAAAACACGCATCAGTGGAAATGAGTCAGACATCTATACAACAGAAACAGCTTTTTATAAAGTGTATCTCCTGTCAATTAGATGGTTTTTCCACTCAAAATGATCCATGTCTGCAGTTGATATGAAGTCACACTTGAAAGAAAAGGCCCTGGAATGAAGGGCAAAGTTTAGGCACCAATAGAACCGTATTTGAAACTCAGATCCTCTATTTATAAGCTGTTCTATCCTATTATGTAAAATGAAAATAAAGTATTATTTGCATATTTTATAGGCTAATGTGTACGAGGTGCTTAGTGTCATTTACGGCATACATTTATACTCAACAAATAATAGAAGATGTTGGTGGTGGTGATGGTGACGGTGTTGGTAGTAATGGTGGTGTTGGCAGTGACAGTAGGTAATGATGGGGGTGGTAGTGATTACAGTACTGGTGGAGATGGTGGTGGTGATTATGTTGGTGGAAAACCTTGGATTTTTATTTTATATCAGGCCTTCGCAAATTTTAAGGTATTGAGAAATAACACAGATATCTTGTTCCATATTGATATTCAGTAGGTTAGAGGCAGGGTCAAAGATTTTTTTTATCTCTCACTAACATCCAGGTGATACTGATGCTGCTGGTCTGAAAACCACACCTGGTGGGGGGGGTTGTGGTATTAGGGGGACCACACATATGGAGCACATTGTAAGTACAAGTTGGATCTATCAGATGTAGAACACAAATGTCTTAATGCTGTAATTGGGTAAATGAGGTGAAAGCTATGTTGATTAGTAGGATGATGTAAGCACTCCAATTTGTACAAATAATCAACACACCGAATCCCATAATGGCACAAATGTATTTATGATCTATGTACAAATGACTTAATAAAAAATAAAAGAAAGAAAAAAGAAAACCACACTTGGATTCCAAAAGCTCCAGACTGAGAACGCCATCAATTATACATGTGAAAAATAATTTTTTTAAATACCATTCAGACCATTTCTCAAAAGAAGTAAAGACAGTAATAGCTATGTTTGCGGGAATCATATTCATGGGAAAGGATTTTCGCTTTCCAATCCTGTGGTTTGACTATTGGACTATTAAATTTAGTTCAGTAAGTTTTGTTGAGCAAGTACTTCCTGACCTTTACAGGAGTGGACAGATGTGCAATGTGGGTGCTTCCTTCTAGAAATTTGCAATTTATCAAGAATTATAAAGTAAACATAAATAAAAATGTATGTGGCATTACAAAGATGAATAAAATAAAGCACAAAAATGTACACAATGAGATAGCCATGCTTTCTTTCTTTCTTTTCTTTTTTTTTCTTTTTTGCTGTTTTTGGCCAGGGCTGGGCTTGAACCCACCACCTCTGCATATGGGGCCAGCACCCTACTCCTTTGAGCCACAGGTGCCACCCAGATAGCCATGCTTTTTACAGGATAGAAAGGGGGACAAGTGGCTGCGTCCAGTCCATCATGGTGCTTGTTTTATAGGTTTCCTTTTTCTTCTCATTATACAGATTATTATCTGTCTCAGGCAGCTGAAACAACTCTTTCTAGCAGTGGTGGGAATGAGAAGAGTCCCAAGACAGGCAACATGAAATTCTGTAAGAAAAATCACAAGAGATCCCTGGTGAAGACAGGAATGAAGATGTGGATAGAGGGAAATATTGCCCTTGGCAGTAGTGTAGGCACCCCAAACTCAGCATCTCTCATTAGGGTGAAGAAGAATTATTACTTAGTGGTCATTGAAATCTGAACTGGCTTCCATGGTATTTCCAAGCCACAAATTGCAAGCCCACCTGAGCCTGAAAAGGCAAGCTGTCCTTAATAATTTTGGGTGGAAAGATGGTGAAAGAGGTTAAAAAATGCCTTATAAACACTTACTCTTCAAATGCTTAGGGCTTCAAGAAAAGTAACAGGGCTCAAGACACACTTCCAAAAAAAAAAAAAAAAAGAATATAAAGATTATAATTTTATTATTAAAATTATCAATACAAGCAATAAAAAGCTATGAAAATAAAAAAAAGACACACTTCAAATCAGATATCCAAAGCTGATTCTCACAATAAAAACAAGAAAAGACACAGTAAAAAAATATTTATATTATTGTAGAACATACATTTTCTTTGTATTTCTTCTCAGGACTGTTCTTGGGTAAAGTTAGTGGAATAACAGCATTTGGAGATACACACGTGTGTTATGTACATGTAAATTCACACATAAACTTCTGTAAGGGCCCAAAGGCAAAAATGCTTTCATCATTTTACAAAAATTAATTAAAGTGAATGAAAGATGGAATCAATTAGTGGCAAAGTGCTGTGTAATATAAAATATTTTCTAATCATTGCATCTAATTAAAAAGAAGAGGAAATCATGAATTTTAAAGACCATTAATTATTATGGAAGAAAAAAATTAATTAGCAGAAATGCTCAGGTGGACATCCGGAGAAGACCTTGTACAAACGGGATGTCCATTTACGGAGCTTTGATAGGCCAAAATGATCAATGGAATTTCTAAGAATAGAGAACTGTGAGAACTCTGGATAATAGAAGCTTATTTTCCTATCAGGTTAATGTTTATTGTGCAGAAAAAGGTAATACTAGATTCTGTGACTTGGCAGGGTAGGCTATAAAGTCTTTTAGCCTGTCTTGTTTTTATTTGGGGTATGAAAATTTGACTGCTTTTTAAAGAATTAGCTTTGTGAAACAATGTTTATTCGTTGATCAAAAGGCGTTTCAAGATTTTCCAGTAGTCTCAAGGTTTTTATTATAAATAGGAATTATTTCTTCCAAGGCTGGGATAAAATCTGTTGGTCATTATTGATCGGGTTAATAACATGACAAATCTCATTGTTACCTCTATTAACTTTATCAATCTCATCCTCTTTGTTAGATGGTAATATTCTTTCTTCTTACAATATTATTTTATTTGCAGATTGTACAAGCAACACATACTCATTGAAGATATTGTAGAAAACAGATTAAATGTTCAAAAGGAACAAAGGAAAATCAGGTCATTTTCTATAAATACAACTATGGCAAAAAGCACAGTGCTAGTAGAGATTTTAGAGCATCATAGCGGTTCCCTGCACATAGAGCAATGTGTAAATCAACGCTAATTTTAAATATTCTTAATAGATAAGTGTTTGCTGTCACTTTAAAAAAATGAAAATGGAGAGAGAGTTTATGTAACCAGGTTGTTGGTCAAGCCATATCTCTAGAAAGCAGCAGAAAGTAAGCTTGTTATTTCTCACAGCTTCATTTGCTCACCAGTTCTCAGGGATTTGGGTTTTCTGACTTTGCGGATAACATCTCAGGCTAATCTCAGAGGTTTTCTGACCCATATAAATAGCCCTCACTCTAATCCAGCTTCGAACTTCTCTTCTCCCACTCAAAGCTGCTTTGTGCTTACAAAGTGGGGTAGGGAGATAGGAGAGTCGCACCCAGCTCCTTCATAATTTCTCCACTTAGTTTTACTTCCACCCCTTGAGTCCCTAATACTGCCTCTCGGTTCCCCAGGGAGGAGCAGGAGGTGAGAGAGATGAAAGGGCCAGACTGGTCTAGTTACCATCTCACTTTCTTGCACTTTTGGTTGGTCAGATGTGAAAAACCGATTCTCTTACCTTCTAGGTTTGTGAATTCTTCAGAAATCTTGAAAATTCCCTTAATAAAAGCCTCACTCCCTATAGATACAGCCAGCCCCCAGCATCTGCTTTCTGGCAGACCACTTTTCATCTGGGCTCACCTCTCCTCTCCAGAAAGTCCTCTCGGAAGGATGACTCTTAGAATGATTTTCTCTCTGGTCCACATCTTTGGGCACTCTGCTGCTTCCACATCCTCAATAGTCCCACATTTCAAGTTCTTAGAGTGCTTCTCCCAGAAGCAGATTCTGAGACTAAGATTTAAGTGCGAGTTGTTAGTGGAAGAAGTGATCTCCAGAAACACGATTAAGGGTTTGAGATAAGGAAGAGCAAGGAAGCCTATAATTTATAGGCTTTATAGCACTGCAGACCACTGGGACTCATTCTCATTGGGGAACTACAGGAGAGGGTTGCACACGCCTAAAGTTACCCCCATTGGGAAAAGGTGAGCTGGGATATTTATCTACCATTTTTTTTTTTTTTTTTTGCCTTTCACTGGAGATTTGTTCCAGGGGTGGTGTATCCCCTGCATTTCTTGCCTGCCCTGTGCACAGACGAAGTGAGCTCAAGGGACTAGAGAAAACTGGCAAAGAGTTACACACATGTGAGATCCACTGGGTCAGCACGTGCCAGGATGAAGGGTGTTGGATGAAAGCATCTGTTGTCTTTCTATTTGTAACTGGAGAGGAGAAGAAAACTTTGTTTTTCCCATTTCCAAGCTCTTTTTATTATCAAATCTCCATTTTATTTATTTATTCATCAGCATTTGTTTTTTTATCTATATTGTGATAAAATATACACAACATAAAATTTACCATTCCATCTTTACCAAGTCATCTTTAGGTGGCATTAAGTAATGTTGTAAACTATAACCACTATCTGCACCCTGTATTTTCCAGAACATTTTTCATTTTCCCAAACTTTTAGAAACTTTGTACTCATTAACAATAAACACCCCCTTCTTCCCTCTCCCCAGCCTCTGGTAACTTCTATTCTATGTTCTATCTCCAAATTTACCTGTTCTATGTGCTTCATCTGAATGGAATTATACAATGTCTCCTCCTTCTTGGGTCTGCAAGGACTTCTTTTTTATGCCTTCATAGTGGGTGATAAGTTAAAAATTCACAACACTTAGTTCCACAATGTTTTTATCATGTGCTGCTCTGGTGGCCTGGCATTTCTAAGGATGTTCTCAGCTTCAAGGCCAGAGCCAAAACAGGAAGGCACATCTTGACAACCTTTCCACATCTGAATAAGCTCATGATGATCTAAACGCAGTGGATTCCATTGAGAAAAATCAAACAGGGCTTCACCCATTAGCAGGACATCCTTCCACTTCCTGCCTGGGTAGACCTTGGTGCATTAAGCAGTATGATCATGAGAGCTTTGTTTCACTCCTGGAGGTGTTCAGGGACTATGGACGTCTGGATGGAGATAAAAATAACTTCTTTAAATGCACATTTACTCTCTAAGACTAAGTAATCCTTCAAAAAGGAAAGCAATGCCATTAATGAAGGATAAAAACATGACAGAATTTATTGAATTTTGAGGTCAAGTGTTGACATAAAGAGCAGCTTCACTTTCTTGAACTCAATTCCAGCCATTTATTTATTCAATGCCTTTGTTATTTAATTTATTATGGTATCATTTCAAAAAGGATATGAGATTGGTTTCAAATGGCTGGGCAGTGTTAACAAAGATAGTTATACTGACAATATATTTCAGCATGGTAAGATATTCTTGACATAAATTTACCATCTCTTCAGAATTCTTTTGCTTAAAAGAAAGAAATATGGAAAGTATCAAGTTAAAGTTTGGCAGATTTTACCATCTGCATTCTTAAAAAAATTCAGCATACAGTCATTTAAAAGAAGAACTTGGCTGTATGTATTTATAAGTTAGAGCCAGAATTACATATGATGCATACATATTTTTAAGGACAATGTAAAGTTGTATTGGGGGGGGAGAGAGAGCAGAGTGGAAATTGCCCAGTGGGATGATGGCATTGAGAAGTCTGTTATGTCTTAATAGAAATCTAGCATATTTTTATATTAGGGCCTCAGAGATGGAACTGAGACTAGGGAGAGAAGATGAGTACTAGATTGAGTAACAGAATAGCTTTTTAAAAAAGTAAGAAGGGGAAAAACACCCCAGATTAAAAATAAGCTACCTACCTTGATTTTTATTTATCCATTCATTTATTAGGAAGTGAGGAAAAGAGACAAGTGGAATATGCAGATTTGAGAAAATGTAAGATTACTTGCATGCAGGCCAGGTGCAATAGTTCATGCCTATAATCCTAGGACTTGGGAGGCCAGGGCAGGTGAATTATTTGAGCTCTGGAGTTCAAGACCAGCCTGAACAAGAGCAAGACCCTGTCTCTAAAAAATAGGTGCCTGTAGTCCCAGCTACTCAGGAAGCTGAGGCTAGAGGATCACTTGAGCCCAAGAGTTTGAGGTTGCTGTGAGCTATGACCCTATGGCACTTTACCAAGGGTGACAAAGTGAGACTCTATCTCCCCCCCTTCCAAAAAAAAGTTTACTTGCATGCAAAGGATTAAGTTACATCCAACTGGTAATAGTTTCAATCCAGTTTGGCTCTTCCAAAATTTTGTTTGTTTATTTCCAGCTACCATTGGAAATAATTTTTTAGGTATGTTTTCAACACCAAAGAAGTCATTATAGGGGGATTATAAAAATAGGAACAAAGGTAGATTTAGATTAGAAGTAGAAGAAATAAAAACCCTCATCTTGGCCTATGAGAACCTGAGGTGTTCATGTTTTTGCATTGTCTCAAGGTTAAATTTCATTTTCAAAAATATTGCATAGTTGTTAGAGCACATTAATGAGCAACAGATAGTCACATCCAATTAATTTCGACATGACCAATTTGAAATTTGTAGATTGGAGCTAGACTGGAGTTTTTGCTCCTATTTTCAGTTTCAGCAAACAGAGTAAAATAAGCATAATCATTTTTCTGAATATTGCAAAGTGGATAGGACACCAGCATGAAATAGTCCAATTTTATTCCCAATTTATAACTGCCTTCAACTCTGTGCTGTCCAATCTCCCCTGTCCTTTAAGGACATCTCTGGAAGCATCCATGATTTTCCCCTGGCAATGACTTGCAGCCAAGACCACCAGGAATACATCTGTGGTTAACAGGTCGGGATCATTAGTCATTCCAAGGAGGGCGAGCCCACCCTGCAGGGAACTGTGAGACATCTCATTAAAGAAGGTGTTATAAAAGACCTGTTAATGTATGAATGAAAGGAAATGTAGGAATACTATATAAACTTTAGTGATACCTAGCTATTCTAATGGCAGAATTTGTTTAGTTCACAAAATACACTTGAACTGTTCAAAAGGTTTATTCAGATTATTTTTAGAAATTGGCCTTTTAAAATTCTTTATATCCTTTTCCCTTATAATGAATAAAATAATTAAGCTTAACTAATTTGCAGTGGATTCACTGAACAAGCAGAGATACCAAACTGACACTCATGAAGAAATTAGATGAGGGAATCTGGGATTTTCAATGGTACACACAACAATGAAAATGGTAAAAAAAAAAATAAATAAATAAATAAAAAAGGGTGGGAGGGGAGACAAACAAAAATTTCCTACCTGTTAGAAAGAGAAATCATCAATACAGTAAGTATCAAGAGAAAATTATTCAGAGAGCTAAATAAACTCCAGTAAAAATGGAGGAGAAATTTACTATCATCAGCACTTTCACTCATGTTATTTTAACATCATAAATCCTTTTGTCTTATTGTTCAATGGGGAATAATCAGTACGTTCTGGAAATTGTTGCCTTTTATCCACATAGATTTTTGCAAGAACCAAAAGGAGCATTGCCATTTACAGTATGTTAGCTGGCAAAAACAAATCAATGGGAACTTCAAAAAGAGTATTCATATTTGCAATTAGAATTAATCCATCATCCATTCTGGGTCAGGAAACCAGTTGCAAATGGTGGGCAGCTAAAGAGAATGTTGTCAGAAGATGAACCTGGAAATGCATATGTAACACTGTCAATTTAATAAGAAAACTGATATGAAATGAAATTTCATGGTGCTTTGGTTACTGTCACAGAAATCATTTAAATTCATATTATAGCAAACAAACCCAAGAAAATCCATTTCAAATCCAAAGAATTAGCATGAGTAATTCATAGAGCAATACTGAAATATTTCATATTTCAGATGTGGAAATTTGGATTTAATCACATCTCACTGTGTGGAGAGGGACCTGGATAAGCAAACTTGCTCATTTTTCAATTAAACCCAGAAATGAGGTCGAGACCACATCCTTGAATACTTGGTTTAGATCATCTTGTCCACGTAACAGACTATACAGCTTCAACTCCTTGCTTGGGTCTTCTGAAGTGAATGACCAAATGCCATGTTACACAGCAAATTTTACTTGCTTTCACTTTTTTCTACCTGTAGAATTTTGCTTGACAGAATGAGATGAGCAGTAGAGCTGTGTAGTGCATGCAATTTGGAGGTGAGCAGACTTGCATTTCTGTCCATGCAATATCAACCTTTAACTGTGTAATCTGGAGCAACCACATGAACTCTTCATCCCTCAGATTGCCTGTCCGTTCAATAGGAATAATAATACTACCTAAAAATAGCATTATCATGGAAGATAAGTGCAATCATGCCTGTAAGACGTTAAACATAATTCGTGGCACATCATAAACACCCAATGAAGTATTAACTGCTCCACTAAACTATCAAAATCTTTATTCTTTTTTCTTTTTTTTTTTTTTATTAATCATAGCTGTGTACATTAATGTTATCATGGGGCACCATACACTAGTTTCATAGACTGTTTGACACATTTTCATCACTCTGGTTAACAGCCTTCCTGGCATTTTCTTAGTTATTGTGCTAAGACATTTACATTCCACATTTACTAAGTTTCACATATACCCTTGTAAGATGCACCGCAGGTGTAGTCCCCCCAATCCCCTTCCCTCTGCCCCCCTCTCCCCTCCCTCCCCTCCCTTTCCCCCTTCACCCTATTCTTAGGTTGTAACTGGGTTATAGCTTTCATGTGAAAGCCATAAATTAGTTTCATAGTAGGGCTGAGTACATTGGATACTTTTTCTTCCATTCTTGAGATACTTTACTAAGAAGAAAATGTTCCAGCTCCATCCAGGTAAAGATGAAGGAGGTAAAGTCTCCATCTTTCTTTAAGGCTCCATAATATTCCATGGTGTACATACACCACAATTTATTAATCCATTCATGGATCAATGGGCACTTGGGTTTTTTCCACGATTTAGCAATAAACATTCTGGTACAAATATCTTTATTATGGTGAGATTTTGGGTCTTCTGGGTCTATGCCTAGTAGAGGTATTATAGGATTGAATGGCAGATCTATTTTTAGATCTCTAAGTGTTCTCCATACATCTTTCCAGAAGGAATGTATTAATTTGCATTCCCACCAGCAGTGTAGAAGTGTTCCCTTTTCTTCACATCCACGCCAACATCTCTGTTCGTGGGATTTTGTGATATAGGCTAATCTTAGTGGAGTTAGATGATATCTCAAAGTAGTTTTGATTTGCATTTCTCTGATGATTGTAGATGATGAGCATTTTTTCATGTGTCTGTAGGCTGCACGCATGTCTTCTTCAGAGAAGTTTCTCCTCAGATCCCTGGCTCAGCCTGCGATGGGATCACTTATTCTTTTTTTGCTTATACATTTGAGTTCTCTGTGGATTCTGGTTATTAAACCTTTGTCGGAGACATAACCTGCAAATATCTTCTCCCATTCTGAGGGCTGTCTGCTTGCTTTACTTACTGTGTTCTTGGCTGTGCAGAAGCTTTTTAGTTTGATCAGGTACCAATAGTGTATTTTTGAAGCAGCTTCAATTGCCCGGGGAGTTCTCTTCATAAACTATTCACTGAGACTGATTTCTTCAAGAGTTTTCCCTGCACTTTCTTCTAGTATTTTTATAGTTTCATGTCTTAAGTTTAAATCCTTAATCCAGCGAGAGTCTTAGTTAATGGTGAAAGGTGTGGGTCCAGTTTCAGTCTTCTACAGGTCACCAGTCAGTTCACCCAGCACCATATGTTAAATAGGGAATCTTTTCGACACTGAATGTTTTTAATTGGTTTCTCAAAGATCAAATAACGGTAAGTAGCTGGGTTCATCTTTTGGTTCTCTATTCTATTCCATACATCTACCTCTCTGTTTTTGTGCCAGTACCATGCTGTTTTGATCACTATCGATATATAGTATAGTCTGAGGTCTGGTAGCGTGATTCCTCCTGCTTTGTTTTTATTTCTGAGTAATGTCTTGGCTATTTGAGGTTTTTTTCTGATTCCATATAAAACGAAGTATGATTTTTTCAAGATCTTTAAAGTATGACAGTGGAGCTTTAATAGGGATTGCATTAAAACTGCATATTGCTTTGGGTAGTATGGACATTTTAACAATGTAGATTCTTCCCAGCCATGAGCATGATATGTTTTTCCGTTTGTTAACATTTTCAGCTATTTCTTTAGAGTTTCATAGTTCTCTTTATAGAGATCTTTCACGTCCTTTGTTAGATAAACTCCCAAATATTTCATCTTCTTTGGTACTACTGTGAATGGAATAGAGTCCTTAACTTTTTTCAGCTTGACTGTTGTTGGTATATATAAAGGCTACCAATTTATGAATGTTGATTTTGTAACCTGAGATGCTGCTGTATTCCTTGATCACTTCTAAGAGTTTTGTAGTAGAATTCCTGGTGTTTTCCAGATAGACAATCATATCATCCACGAAGAGTGAAAGTTTGATCTCTTTTGACCCTATATGGATACCCTTGATCGCCTTTTCTTACCTAATTGCAATGGCTAAAACTTTCATTGCAATGTTAAAGAGCAGTGGAGACAATGGGCAGCCTTGTCTGGTTCCTGATCTGAGTGGAAATAATTTCAATTTAACTCCATTCAATACGTGATATTGGCTGTGGGTTTGTTGTAGATGGCTTCTATCAGTTTAAGAAATGTCCCTTCTGTACCAATTTTCTTAAGTGTTCTAATGATGAAGTGATGCTGGATATTATCAAAAGCTTTTTCTGTATCAACTGAGACAATCATATGGTCTTTGTTTTTTAATTTGTTTACGTGCTGAATTATATTTATAGATTTACATATGTTGAACCAGCCTTGAGACCCTGGGATAAAACTGACTTGGTCATGATGTAATTTGTTTCATGTGTTGCTGGATTCTGTTTTAAGGATATTGTTAAATATTTTTGCATCTATATTAATTCGTGATATTGGTCTATCATTTTCTTTTGGGTCATTTTTCTGTTGGGTCATTTCATGGTTTGGAGATCAGGGTGATGTTTGCTTCATAGAATGTGTTGGGTAGTCTTTCTTCTTTTTCTATATTTTGGAACAGGTTGAGTAATACAGGTACTAATTCCTCTTTAAAGGTTTGGTAGAATTCTGACGTGAAGCCATCTGGTCCTGGGCTTTTCTTTTTAAGGAGATTTTGTATGGTCAATGGTATTTCAGAACTCGATTTAGGCCTGTTCAACATTTCCACTTGATTCTGGCTAAGTCTTGGAAGGTGACATGCTTCCAAGTATTGGTCAATTTCCTTCAGATTTTCATATTTCTGAGAATAAACTTTCTTGTAACATTCATTAAGGATTTTTTTAATTTCTGAGGAGTCTGTTGTTATTTTGTCTTTGTCGTTTCTGATTGATGAAATTAAAGATTTTACTCTTTTTTTTTTACTGGTTAGGTTAGCAAAAAGTTTATTCTATTGATGTTTTCAAAAAACCAACTTTTTTATTTATTGATCTGTTGTATAATCCTTTTGTTTTCAATTTAATTTAATTATGATCTAATTTTGTTTATTTATTTTCTTACTGGGTTTGGGGTTGGAATGTTCTTTCTTTTCCAGTTGCTTGAGATGTCCCATTAAATTGTTAACTTCCTCTCTTTTCTTTCTCTTGAGGAAGGCTTGCAGTGCTATAAATTTCCCTCTTTAGAACTGCCTTTGCAGTATCCCAGAGGTTCTGATAATTCATGTCTTCATTGTTGTTTTGTTCCAATAATTTGGCAGTTTCCTTCTTCATCTCATCTATGACCCAGCTATCTTTCAGCATAAGGTTAACTTCCATGTTTTTGTATGAGTATGCAGATTCCTATTATTTCTGAGTTCAACTTTTATTCCATGGTGGTCCCAGAAGATGCAAGGAATAATTTCTATTCTTTTAAATTACTGAGGTTAGACTTGTGATCGAAGATGTGATCGATTTTGGAGTATGTTCCATGTGCTGGTGAGAAGTATGTGTATTCAGTTTTGTTGGGATGCAATGTTCTACAGATGTCTGTTAAATTAAAATTTTGAATGGTTAGGCTTAAATCCAAAATTTCATTGCTCAGCTTCTTATTGGAGGATCTATCCAACACTGCCAAAGAAGTGTTAAAATCTCTGACTATTATGGAGCTGGAGGAAATCAAGTTGCTCATGTCTGTTAGAGTTTCTCTTATAAATTGAGGTGCATTCTGGTTGGGTGCATAAATATTAATAATTGAAATTTCATCATATTGAGTATTGCCCTTAATAAATATGAAGTGACCATTCTTATCCTTCCTTACTTTTATCAGTTTAAAGCCTATTGTATCTGCAAATAGAATTGCAACACCTGTTTTTTGTGATTTCCATTTGCCTGAAATATGGATGACCATCCTTTCACTCTGAGTCTATATTTATCTTTTAAGGTAAGATGAGATTCTTGTATATAGCAGATATCTGGCCTGAGTTTTTCTATCCAGTCAGCCAACCTGTGCCTCTTTAGAGGACAGTTTAAGCCATTCACATTAATGGAGAACATTGATAGGTCTGGTAAAATTTTGGGTATCGAGTTTTTCGAAAGTCTAGTGGACATTTTTAATGTTTTCGCCACTGTGAAAGTTGGAGTTTGATCAAAAGTTCTGAGTGTGTTTACTTTTGTGGTAGAGGATTGTGCTGGTCATTATGGAGGATAGGTCTGAGAATATCCTGAGGAGCTGGTTTGGTTATGGCAAATTTCTTTAATATATGAATGTCATTTAAAGTATTTAATTTCTCCATCATAAATGAAACTCAATTTAGCTGGATACAGGATCCGGGGTTGAAAGTTACTTTGTTTTAGGAGATTAAAAGTCGATGACCACCCTCTTCTGGCTTGAAAAGTTTTAGCAGAGAGATCTACAGTAATTCTAATATTCTTCCCTTTGTAGGTTATGGTTTTCTTACATCTGGCTGCTTTCAAAATTTTCTCCTTCACATTAACTTTAGTGAAATTAATTATGATATGCCTGGGAGATGTCTTATTCAGGTTGAGTCCCACTGGGGTTCTGAAACTGTCTGCTATCTGAATTTCAGAATGTCTTCGCATGTCTGGAAAATTCTCTTTCCTAATTTCATGGAGAAGAGCCTCTCTGCCTTGTGAAGCTACTTCATCGCTTTTGGGGATTCCAGTGAGGTGGATATTAGCCTTCTTCGAATTATCCCAGAGCTCTCTGAGAGAATGATCTGTTTTTGCTCTCCATTTCTCTTCCTCTTTGAGAGTTTGGGAGCATTCAAAATCTTTGTCTTCGTTGTCAGAAATCCTTTCTTCTGCTTGCTCCACTCCGTTACTGAGCGATACTACTATATTTTTCAGATGTTTTAGGACTGCAAATTCTTGCTTCAATGTGTCAAAAATCTTTTGTAGCTTTGTCTTTAAATTTGTTGAATTCTTGAGACAACTTTTGAATTTCTCCTCAAATTTCTAATCCCAACTTTTGAATTGCTCCTTGAATTTTAATTCATATTTTTCCTCCATTCTCTTAATCTTGTTTGCAATCCAATTTCTGAATTCGATTTCTGACATCTTGGCCATCTGTTTATGAATGGGATCTTCAGTTACATCTGCCATATCTTTCCTTGTGGGGGGTTGATCTACTCACCTCATTCGTGTTACTAGAGTGTTTCCGCTGATTTTGCCCCATGATTATTTTACACCGATTGACTTTTCCCCTGGAGCTTTGCCAAGGACCTATACAATGCTACAGCCTTTGAAACTGGGGATCTGTTTGGTGTGGTGGGGCTAAGTGTCTCTGTTTTCAGCTGGCTCTGTCCAACCCTAGTGAATCAGTTACTGTGGGTTGAAGTCTCAGCTGTGAAAAAATGCCAGCAATTAAGTCACCCGGCGCCCCACAAGCAATAATTGGAAAAGGAAAATCAAACCTACAACCATACTCCTGGGTATCACTTGGATAGTCCTTGTGCAATTGGCCCAGTTCAAGAGGTCCAAATCAATTGTCTCAGTTAGCACCTGTGTCAGGTGGGATAGTTTAAAAAGTCTCTGGCAACTAGATTGCAGTGGTCTGCTGCCAACTCAAATATGACTTGCTCCGGTGCTCCGTGAGGTCAGGAGGACCCACCCAGCAAATAGATTAGTCAAGGTTGATGCCTCCTTCCTAACCTTGCACCTCTGTCACACCCAGTCACTGATAACCCTGCAGGGCTCTGACCCAGTTGCCACCAATGAGCAGATACTCTCGTAGTTTGCACCTGCCTGAATCACAAGGAATTCTATGTCTCCTCAGCCTGGCTGCTGCTCTCTACCATTATCAGGCAGGGGGAGGTGAGGCCTGACAACCTTGGCGCTTGATGGAGGGTGGGGGTATTCACTCAGTTCCAGCCCCGCCCCTGATTTGTGTTACTGACAGAACAGAGCAACTTTGTGGAATTTGTTTCTGTCCCGGGTAAATTCCCTTGCAGAAGAGAAGCTGTTTTGAGTTTACAGAACCTGTACCTCAGGCCCTGTCTTTGCTGCTGCCTGGTAATTTGCATTCACAGCATGGTTAGCTGAGTGTTCTAGCCTCCTGGCCTCTTTTGTCTAGGCTGATGATCCCCTGGGAGCCGGGTGCATCTTAGTCTCAGTAAAGTGGTAGTCTGGGTCAACCCTGTCCTGGGAGTCAGCGGGCCAGCACTGCGTGTGCGTTTTCTAGTTCCTGTGCTCCACCCTGGCTGGTAGTGCCTCAGGCAAACCCTTTACTCACAGGGCTTGGGTTTCCGTCCCAGATCTGTTCTGCTGGTCGTTGCCACCTGAGAAGATGCCCAGGCGCTTCTGGTTGCCCAGAGAGATAGTGGGTGTGACTCCAGAATACCCAGGGTTGAACCCTGTTGTTGCCAAAAACAGATGCTGCTCTGTGTCTTGGAGCACCACCAATCCCGTGTGTTTCCCTCTCAGCCAACCATTCTCTCCTCACTCCCATGCTGCAGAATCAGCACTGACCAGCAGCAGTTCAGGCCCTGTCCATACCTCTTGAGAAAACATCCAAGAATCTGGACTCCTGGGAGACAGGCTTCCAGACCTGAGAGTGAGAGTTGAGGGGAGTGCTGGGAGCTCAAAATTGCAGGTAGAGAATATATACAGTTTTATGTCTGGCAGGACAGTGCCATGACACACTAGTAGGGGAAGTACATCCAGTTTTAGAGGGTCTCTCCTGTGGGATATAATGGGAGGACTTTTGAACTCTGCTCATTTGTTTATGGGGTACTCCGAGCCGTTCTCATGGGGGAGGAGACTCTTGTCCATGTGGTGATGGATTTGATACCTTTTCTTTGTATCCTTGGGGTTGCAGCTCGCTTCATTCAGCAGGGTTGATGTGTGTTCTTCTATTATACCTTTTCTCTTGGTGCAGCTCTAATCCGCCTGGTTACTTGCTAAATTTCTGTCCTTTAACTCTCCTTCTGGACAGGAGCCTCTGTGGAATGATGGCTTCAGTCACCCATCTTGTCTCCACCCCCTTATTTTTCTTTAATGTTAGGAGAAATAAGGTCTAGTTTTTTAAAAGGATATAATGTGAAAGTCTATATTTTTGTTACCCCCTCAGTAAAGTGCAGTAGCATCACACTTCACAGCAACCTCAAACACTTGGGCTTAAGTGATTCTCTTGCCTCAGCCTTCCAAGTAGCTGGGAATACAGTCACACACCACAACGTCTGGCTAATTTCCTTTTTTTGGGGGGGTGTGTGTGTGACAGAGTCTCACTTTGTTTTCCTTGGTAGAGGGCCTTGGTGTCATAGCTCACAGGAACTTCCAACTCTTGGCCTTAATCGATTTTCTTGAGCCAGCCTTCCAAATAACTGGTACTACAGGCACCTGCCACAATGTGTGGCTATTTTTTTGTTGCAGCTGTTGTTTAGCTGGCCCAGGCCAGGTTTGAACCCGCCAACCTCTATGTATGTGGCTGGTGCCATAACCAATACTCTATGGATGCTGAGCTGCCTTTTTTGGTTTTAATTTGATAGAATTCTTAACATTTCTGGGAAGGCAAGCCTAGAGCACTAACAAACTCTCTCATTATTAATCACTTTATATATACCATTCCACTGCTTTCTGGAATGGAAGGTTCCTGCTCAGAAATTCAGATAATCATACACAAAGTTCCCTTGTGTATCATAAGTCTGTTTTCTCTTACTGCATGCACAATGTTCTCTTTCTCATTGCATTTAAGAATTCTTTTGTATTTTATATTATTTATTTAATTTTATGTTCTTTTTTATGAGTCAGATTCTCATTTTGTTTCCCTTGGTAGAGTGCCATGACATCATAGCTCACAGAAAGCTCAAACCCTAGAGCTCAAGGGATCTTGCCTAAGCCTCTCATGTAGCCTGGAGTACAGGCGCCCGCCACAACACCCAGGTAGTTTTTCTTCTTTTACTAGAGACAGGGTCATGCTCTTGTGTTAGCACAGGCAATTTACCTGTCTTGGCCTCCCAGAATGCTAGGAGTAGGATTGCTGGTGTGAGCCACCTGGTGTAATAATATCTTTTGAGTGTAATAATATCTTTTGAGAAAGAAGTTATTGTGGGTGTCTTTGGGTTACGTGAAGTGGGACATGGTTGAGTTTCTTAAAGTGGTATGTCCATTTCATTCCTTCAATTTGGGATTTTTGGGAAATTATTTCTTGAAATGAGTTCTAAAATCCTCTTCCTTCTAAGTTTCTTAAAATATGTATATTTATTTGATATAACATAAGATATGTCTGTGCCTGCATACCCATGTAAACATGTATAATATTTTTAATATTTTAGTAAGCACATTGGAAATTTAGCATATTACTTTTTGCATTCCTGACCACACCAGTTTTGACAAGACCCCTTCCCACCAACACTGCTCATCCCGTGTAAACCTAGTTGCTTACCATTGGCAGACGATTGCATGACACTGCCTACGTTGTCATTTTCACTGATACCCATATCAGGCTATACTCTGGGAGATGACTTACACACCAATGTCCATGAAGCATTACTGGGTAATCCTGTTGGCAACTCAGCGGAGACCTTCTATATTCCTTGAACTGTGCCTTCCTATGCTCGTCTGTTTTCTATGACCTGTTGTTTCTGGTGCTGCTTGGAACAGCAGTGGCTTCTAAGAACATGTGTGACCCTGCATGTCCTGGTTTAAGTCCTATAGTTATTGAATGTGCAGACTGGAGTTACATAGATAAATGCTGTGGACCTGCTGATTTCACATAAAACATAATTTATCTTTCGGTTCTGCTTAAAAGTTTGTGCTGGTTGATGGCTAAGAATACTGCATGGTATTTGTAAACACTGCTAAATTCTGAATAGTACCTCAGCAAATGAACTTTGACTAAACATAAATGTTCAAATCATAGTTGCCTGATTTATGCTGTATAGGATCGTATTTCTCAATTTGTTCTAAGTAATGTTTTCTGTGACCCTAGTTCATACATTTTCCAAGTTGAAGTACATCATTCTCTTTAATCACTGAATACCCATCTGCTTTCAGCCCATTGCAGTGCATTGCCTCCTGATTAAAAGTTTTCTCCTTCTGGGTTAACGTTTTTTTTTTTTTTTTTTTTTGTTTTTGAGACAGAGCCTAATGCTTTTGCTCTGGGTAGAGTGCCATGGCAGCACAGCTCACAGCAACCTCCAACTCCTGGGCTCAACGTATTCTCCTGCCTCTGCCTTCAAGGTAGCTGGGCCTACCGGTGCCCACCACAACGCCTGGCTATTTTTTGGTTGTAGCCATCATTGTTCTTTCGTGGGCCTGGGCTGGATTCAAACATGCCAGCTTTGGTGTATATGGCTGGGACCTTAGCCACTTGAGCCACAGGTGCTGAGCCTTACCTTAACGTGAGTTTTGAGAGGCGTTTTGCTCACAGGTCGTTTCATGGTAGCCTTCCCTGCTTACTCTTTTGAATTACATGTAAATAGAATTACAAATATAAATATAAATATATATATAAAATATTTCTATTTAATAGTTAGGAAATTGTATGTTTTATATCTCTGTATGCTGTACCAAAGCTACTGTTGATATAATGTTGTATATTTCAACAGGAGGTGTTTAATGACCATGTGTAATTCATCAGAACTGTGGTTCTTTATATCTTGTAGGTATCTCTACTTTATGTGTGATAAATGAATGGCCATCTGTAGAGAGCAGTAGTACAGAAGAAATATCTACCAGAGTGGTGTTAGAAAGGAAGGAAAACCCTGACATTGAAGACTTTTGTTTTGAGGAAATCCAGAAGAATATACATAACTTTGAGTATCAGTGGAGAGATGATGAAAGACATTGCAGTGGAGTCCTTATGACCCTTCAGGGAAATCAGACTGGTAGGAGAGATCAGCATGATAGGAAGGATTCAGAAAACAAGCTTGTTAATAATCAGCTGGGATTGAACACCCAGTCTGATATACCAGAAATGGAGCTTTTGGAAAGGAAAATTTATGAATGTAATCCCATGGAGCCATCTGTCAATAGTGATTTCTTGATTTCCCCATCCCACAGAATTCCTATTATGAAACCCCACTTTTCTCATGAACATGAGAATGATCTTAAGGATTCATCATTTCCACAAAGAGACAAACCACACATAATGACAGAACATTACCAAAGTCCTGATTGGGAAAAGGCCTTTAATGAAGGCTTACATTTGAATATTCAGGAAAATATGAATGGGGAGGGGAATCGATTTAAATGTGATATATGTGCCAAGGTGTTCAATAAAAAATCAAGCCTTAGAAATCATCAGAGAGACCATCCTGTAAAGAAAACTTATAAGTGTAATGAATGTGGCGAGGTGTTCAATTACATTTCACAGCTTGTACAGCATCGGAGAACCCACAGTGTCTCGAAAGCTTACAAATGTAATGAATGTGGAAAGGTATTCCATGAAAGTTCCTCTGTTGGGGAACACTCCAGAATTCACACTGGAGAGAAACCGTACCGATGTAATGAATGTGAAAAGGTATTCCGCATAAGCGCATCCGTTACAGAACATCAGACAATTCACACTGAAGAAAAACCTTACAAATGTAATGAATGTGGCAAAAAGTTCAGTCATAAATCCTCCCTAATACCACACTGGAGGATTCATACTGGAGAGAAACCTTATGAATGTAATGAATGTGGAAAGGTATTTAATCATATTTCAAACCTTGCAAAACATCAGAGAATTCACACTGGAGAAAAACCTTACAAATGTGATGAATGCGGCAAAATGTTCACTCGTAAATCATCTGTAGCACATCACCGGAGGATTCATACTGGAGAGAAACCATACAAATGTAATGAATGTGGAAAGGTATTTAATCGTATTTCATACCTTGCAAAACATCAGAGGATTCACACTGGACAAAAACCTTACAAATGTAATGAATGTGGAAAGGTATTTCGTGAAAGTTCAGCCCTTGCATGGCATCAGAGAATTCACACCGAAGAGAAACCTTACAAATGTAATGAATGTGGAAAGCTATTCCGTGCAAGTTCAATCCTTGCACAGCATTGGAGAATTCATACTGGTGAGAAACCTTACAAATGTAATGATTGTGGAAAGGTATTCCGTGATCGTTCAGCCCTTGCACAGCATCAGAAAATTCACACTGGAGAGAAACCTTACAAATGTAAGGAATGTGGAAAAGTATTTAATCGTATTTCACACCTTGCACGACATCAGGGAATTCATACTGGAGACAAACCTTACATATGTAGTGAATGTGGCAAAAGATTCACTCGCAAATCATCCCTAGCATATCACTGCAGGATTCACACTGGCGAGAAACCTTACAAATGTAATGAATGTGGAAAGGTATTTAAGCATATTGCACATCTTGTAAAACATCAGAGAATTCACACTGGAGAGAAACCTTACAAATGTAATGAATGTGGAAAGGTATTTAATCGTGTTTCAAACCTTGCACGACATCAGGAAATTCACACTGGAGAAAGACCTTCCAAATGTAATGAATGTGGCAAAGTGTTCAGTAGCAAGTCATCCCTTGGAAAGCACTGGAGGATTCATGCTGAGAGAAACCTTACAGATGTAGTGAATGTGGAAAAGTCTTCAGATGAAATTCACACCTTGCATGACATCTAATAACTAATACTGGTTAGAAACCTTATAAATGTAATGAATAGGGGAAAGTTTTCAGTCAGTATTCACAGCTTGCAAATTGGAGAATTCATACTGCAGAGAAAACTTATAAAGCATGTGGTGGGCTTTAGTCAAAATTCATGTCATATTGGAAAATTCTTTTTTCTATCTTTTTTGTTTTTTTTTAATTAAATCTTAAGTGTTTGCATTGATGCATTTATGGTATTCAGTGTACTGATTTGATATACAATGTGAAATGCTTACATGGAACTGATAAACACATCCATCACAATTAGACTCCTTAGTAGTTTTGAAATGTACAGTTGCATCATGTACACTGGGTGAGATCCCTCAAATACCCTCCCTCCTTCCGCCTCCCCTCCTCCTCTCTCTCCCTATTCCCTTCTACTTTTTGGAGTACAGTTATGTTTTACCATTCTTGTGAATGTGTAGGGTATTACATGTTGATTTCATATTAGTATTTAGTACATTGTATACTTTTTTCCATTCTTGAGATACTTCACTAAGAAGAATATGTTCCTGTTCCATCCAGGTAAACATAAAAGATGTGAATTCTTCCTGTTTTTTATGGTTGCTTAGTATTCCATGGTGTAAATATACCACAGTTTGTTAATTCATTCATGAGTCGATGGGCACTTGGGCTGTTTCCATTTGTTGGCAATTATGAATTGGGCTCAAATAAACATTCTGGTACAAATGTCTTTGTTCTTAAATGATTTTTGGTCATCTGGGTAGTTACCTTGTAGAGGAATTGCAGGATGGAATGGTAGATCTACTTTTAGTTTCTTGAGTATTCTCCAAACTTCTTTCCAAAACAACCTTATTAGCTTGCATTCCCACCAATAGTGTAGAAGTGTTCCCTTCTCTCCATCCACACCAATATTTGTAGTTTTGGGATTTTGTGAGGTGGGCTAAACTGCTGGAGTTAAATGATATCTCAAAGTGGTTTTGATTTGCATTTCTCTGTTGATTAAGGATGATGAGCACTTTTGCATGTGTTTGTAGGTCATGTGCCTTTGTTCATCAAAGAAGTTTCTGTTCAAGTCTCTTGCCCACAAAGATATGGGATTATTGGTTCTTACTGATTCATTCGAGTTCTGTGTTGATTCTAGTTATTACAACTTTGTTGGAAGCATAACCTGCATAAATTTCCCATTGTGAAGGTTGTCTGTTTGCTTTACTTACTTGGCTGTGCAAAAGCTTTTTAGTTTGATCAGATCTCAGTAATGGATTTTGGGTATTGCTTCAATTTCCTGGTGGTGGTGGGGGATTCCTTCTCATAAAATACTCTCTTAGGCCAATTTCTTCAAGTGTTTTCCCTACACTCGCTTCTAGTATTTTTATAGTTTCGTGTCTTAAGTTTAAATCTTTTATCCAGTGACAACTAATTTTTGCTAGTGGTGAATGTTGGGGGTCCAGTTTCAGTCTTTTACAGGTTGCCAGCTAGGTCCCAAGGAGCTGGGACTACAGGTGCCTGCCAGTTTCCCGTCTTTTTCTGTTGCAGTTGTCATTGTTGTTTAGCAGACTTGAGCCAGGTTCGAACCCCCAACTTCGTTACATGTGGCTGGGGCAGTAACCAGTGTACTAAGGGCACCGAGCCCAGGTACAGGATCTTACTATCTGCAAAGAGTGAGAGTTTGATCTCCTCTGACCCTATTTGGATACCCTGGATCACCTCTTGCCTTTTTGCAATGGCAAAGGCTTCCATTACTATGTTGACTAGCAGTGGAGGCAATGGGCATCCTTGCCTAGTTCCTATTCTGAGTGGAAATGTTTTCAGTTTTACTCCATTGAATATGATAGTGGTTGTGGGTTTGCTGTAGATGTCCTGCATCAGTTTAATAAATGCCCCTTCTATGCCTGTTGTGTTAAGTGTTCTCATCATGAAAGGATGCTGGGTTTTTTGGTTTTTGTTGTTTTTTGAGATAGTCTCACTATGTCACCCTTGGTTGAATGCCGTGGCATCACATCTCACAGCTAACTCCAGCTCCTGGGCTTAGGCAATCTTTTGCCTCAGCCTTCCAAGTAGCTGGGAGTACAAGCACCCAACACAACACCCAGCTATTTTTTTGTTGCAGTTTGGCTGGGGCCATGTTTGGACCCGCCACCCTCGGTTTATAGGGCTGGCACCCTACTCATTGAGCCACAGGCACTGCCCAGGATAGTGGATATTGGATATTATCAAAAGCTTTTTCTGCATCAATTGAGAGAATCATATGGTCTTTGTTTTTTATCTTATTTATTTATCACTTTTTAATTATTTTGCTTTGTTTTTTGAGATAGAGCCTCAAGCTATTGCCCTGGGTAGAGTGCCATAGCATCACAGCTCACAGCAACCTCTAACTCCTGGGCTCAAGTGATTGTCCTGCCTCTGCTTCCTAAGTAGCTGTGACTACAAGTGCCTGCCACAAAATCCGGCTACTCTGATCACAGGTGTCACTATTGTGTGGATTGCCCAGGCTGGGTTCAAACCCGCCAGCTCAGGAGTATATGGCTGGTGCCTTAGCCACTTGAACCATAGGTGCTGAGCCAGTTTTTTATTTTATGGATGTGATGTATTTTATTTATAGATTTGTGTATGGTGAACCAACCATATAACCCTAGAATAAAACCAGCTTGATCATGGTGTATAATTTGTTGTTGTTGTTGTTTTTTAGAGACAGAGTCTCATGTTACTGCCCTTAGTAGAGTACCGTGGCATCACAGCTCACAGCAACCTCCAGCTCATGGGCTTAAGTGATTCTCTTGCCTCAGCGCCCAGAGTAGCTGGGACTACAAGCGCCCACCACAATGCCTGGCTATTTTTGATGTTGTTGCCTTTTGGCTGGGGCCTGGTTCAAACCTGCCAACTTCGATACATGGGGCCAGCACCCTACTCACTGAGCCACTGGCACCACCCCATGGTATATAATTTTTTTGATGGTGTTGGTTTGCTAAAGATTTTATTGAATAATTCTGAATCCATATTCATTAATGATATTGGTCTATAATTTTCATTCTTTCTTGGATCCTTTCCTGGTTTGGGGATTAGGGTGATAATTTGCTTCATAGAATGTGTTAGGAAGTACTCCTTTTTCTATGGTTTGGAAAAGGTTGTTTAATGTAGGTACTATTTCTTCTTGGAAGGTTTGATAGAATTTGGGTGTGAAGACCTCTGGTCCTGGAGTTCTGGGAGATTTCGTATTGTTGATGCTATTAATTTATATGTGTGTATTCAAGATCTTTAATTCTTTTTGGTTGAGTCTAGGAAGGTGGTATCTGTTTTCTTCAGATTTTTATATTTCTGAGAATAGAGTGATTTTTTTTTTTTTTTTTTTTTTTTTAGTAATCATTGACGATTTTTTGAATTTCTGAGATGTCTATTTATCTCCTTTATCATTTCTGAAAGATGATATTAGAGCTTTTACTTTTCTGTTTCTGCTTAGGTTGGCCAAAGGTTTATCACTTTTATTAATCTTTTCAAAAAACCAACCTTTCGATTTGTTGATCTTCTGAATGACTCTTTTGTTTTGAGTTTCAATTAATTCTGTCCTAATTTTGCTTATTTCTTCTGTTGGGTTTGGGTGTGGCATGTTTCTCCTTTTCCATTTGCTTGAGATGATCCATTAAGGTATAGACTTCCTCTCTCTCTGTTTTTTTTTGTTTGTTTTGTTTTGTTTTGTTTTGTTTTGTTTTGTTTTAGAAGGAGTCTCACTTCATTACAACCTCCAGCACCTCAGCTTAGGCAATGCTCTTGCCTTAGCCTCCCAAGTAGCTGGGACTACAGGCGCCCACCAGAAGGGCCACCTAATTTTTTTGTTGTAGTTTGGCCGGGGTGGGTTTGAACCTGCCACCCTTAGTATATCGTGTTGGCACCCTACCTCCAAAGCCTCAGGCACTGCCAGAATAAACTGTATTCTTTTAAGTTTTCTGAGGTTAGACGTGTGTCCTAAATTATCAGTTTTGGAGGATTACCCAGGGGCTAATGAGAAGAATGTACATTCAGTTTAATTAGGATGAAATGTTCTGTAGAGGTCTGTTAAGTCCGTTTGTTCTAGTGTCAGGTTTAAGTCTAATGTTTCTTTGTTTAGTTTCTTCCTGGAGGATCTATCCAAAGCTGTCAAAGAGGTGTTGTCATTTTATCAAGTTGTACATCTCCATTAGTGTTTGCTTTACAAATTAAGGAGTATTCTCACTGTATGTATAAATGTATAAATGTTCATTATCAAAATCTCTAAATATTGGGTGTTTCCCTTGACAAATATTTAACGACCATCCTTATCCTTATCCTTATCCTTCCTTATCTTTGTTGGTTAACACCAACTGTATTTGTAAAAAAAAAAATGCAACCCCTGCTTTTTTCTGATTTCCATTTGCCTGTATTGTAGATATCCAGCTCTTCACCCTGAGTCTCTTATTATCCTTTAAGGTAAAATGAGAGTCTTGTATGAAGCAGCTACCTAGTCTGACTTTATGTATCCAGTTAGCCATCCTGTGCCTCCTTAGAAGATAATTTAAACCATTAACATTAATTGAGGGGATTGGTAAGCCTGGTAGTGTTCTGGGGACATGTTTTTCAAATGTCCAGTGGAAGTTTTTAATCCTTTCACCACTGTGGAAGTGGCTTTTTTTTTCCTCAGATGGAGTCTCACTATGTTGTCCTTAGTAGGGTGCTGTAGCGTCACAGTTCACAGGAACCTCAAACTCTTAGGCCTAAATGATTCTCTTGCCTCAGACTCCCTCGTAGCTGGGACTATAGACATCCGCCACAATGCCAGCAATTTTTTTGTTACAGTTGTTTTTGTTGTTTGGCTGGCCCAGGCCAGGTTCAAACCCACCTGCCTGGTGTATGTGTCTGGTGCCCTAGCCCCTGAGCTACAGGCACCAAACCTGGAACTTGGGTTTCATTCAAAAATTTCCGAGTGAGTTTACCTTGATGTTAGAGTATTGTGACAGTCATTGTGGAGGATGGGTCTGCGAATATCTTGGAGAGCTAATTTATTTTTGGCAAATCTCTTCAACATGTGTATGTC
The DNA here is from genome assembly GCA_963574355.1 of Loris lydekkerianus. Taxonomy (NCBI): domain Eukaryota; kingdom Metazoa; phylum Chordata; class Mammalia; order Primates; family Lorisidae; genus Loris; species Loris lydekkerianus. The sequence continues at coordinate 17,661 of CAUYPK010013252.1, read as the reverse complement.
ATTAAATTATTTGATTTCTCCTTCACAGATGAAACTCCATTTAGCTGGATACAGGATCCTAGGCTGAACGTTGTTTTGTTTTAGGACGACCATCCTTTTCTGGATTGAAACCTTTTGGCTGAGAGATCTTCAGTCACTCTGATATTTCTCCCTTTGTAGGTGATGCTTATCTTATGTCTGGTTGCTCTGATATTTCTCCCTTTGTAGGTGATGCTTTTCTTATGTCTGGTTGCTCATAGGATATTCTCCTTCATCTTGACTTTGGCAAGGTTAATCCCAGTGTGTCTAGGAGATGTTTTATTTCTAATGAGTCTTGCTCAGGATCTGAAACTTTCTACTATCTGAATTTCTGTACCTCTTATAATGCTTGGGAAATTCTCCATAATCTCCTGGAGTAGAGGATCTGTACTTTTAGGATCATTCTCTTCTTCAGGAATTCCTGTAAGATGAATGTTTGATCTTTTGGCATGATCCCACAAGCCTCTGAGGGAATGATCCATTTTTGCTCTTGTTTGTCTGCCTCTTTGAGCGTTTGGGAATGTTCAAAAGCTTTGTCTTCAATTTCAGAGATCCTTCTGGTTGGTCAACTCTATTACTGAGGGATTCTACTGTATTTCTGAGCTCCTCGAACAACTTTTTCTTTTCCTTGAGCTCTGCTCTTTTCTCATTGGATCCATATCTTTGGTGATTTTGTCTTTGAATTCATTAATTGAGACAATTTTGGAATTACTCTTTAGATTTCAATGTCTAACTTTTCTTCCAATTTGTTCATCTTATTTGCCATCTATATTCTGAATTTGATTTCTGACATTTTAGCCATTTGTCTATGCATGGTATCTTTAATTGTACCTCTCTGTCATTCCTTGGGTGGGTTGATCTCTGGTTATTCAAGTTGCCCGAGTTCTTTGGTTGGTTCCATACCATGTTTTTTTCCCACCGTTTGGTTGTTAGAACTGGTAGGATGAGATTCAGTTAGGCTTCCTGGGTAGTAGAGATAATCAGTCTCGTACCAAAGCTCTAGGCTTTGTAATTGTGGCTTATCTTCTTAAACCTCACAAAGGCCCCTTTCAGAGTTTTGGCCAGAGACTGAGTACGTACTTGGTGAAATAGCACAAGTTAGCTCTGCTTTGACATCAACCAACCTCCACCCTATCCTAAAAAGCCACCGTATTGGGTTTAAATGTCACCTGTGGAGAGGTACACACTGGTGCGGTGCCTTGCACCCACCCTTCAGTTCTTTTCCACTACAGAACTTTGAAGGTTAACCTCAGAGCGTACCAGGTAGACAACCCCAGACATGAGTTCCAATCAAATTGTCTCAGGCAGTACCAACCCAGCTCAACAGGGATCCAAGGGTATCAAACAGTACATTTGGAGCCAGGGGCTCCATGCCCCTGGTCACCAAACTCAGTGCACAATGGTATCTGCTCCTCTGCTCACCAGACAAGTTAGAGCTGGGGACCATGCCCCTTACCTCCCCTTCCCCTCACCCCTACTAGTCTTAGTCCACACCTGGCAAGTCTCTGCTCTCTGGCCTGGTTGGAGTCATGGGGCCATGCCCTTTCCCACAGGTCTCAGTCCACACCAGGAGGCTTGCGGCTTTCTTAGAGTCAGGCAACCATGCCCTTGCCCTCAGGTCTTGGTCCACACGTGGCAAACCTCTGCTTGTCAGCCCAGGTGGGGCCAGGGACCAACCCCACCCACTGAACTCAGTCCACTCAGGGCAACCACTCCTTGGGGGCACCATCAGTAATGGTGGTTTGGCACCCCTTCCTGCCAGACATAGCCCAAACCAAGGGTCAACACCACCACTGGCCAGGCAAAGTAATAACCAGGTGACTGCTCTCCTGCTGACCGTCCCTTCCCATGCCATATTTCTTCCCCAGTAATTTACAGGTTCCATCCTGATGTTTGGTGGGCCACATTATGTCCAGATATCTCAGGAAAAGACCAAACACTCTGCAGGGGGCAGAACTTAAGATCCCCATGCATAGGGGGAAGGGTGGACTGTGAGTTTGGAATTGTGGAAGAAAATACTTGTTTAATTTTATGCCTGGCGGGTTGGTATCTAGGTTCATAAGTGGGACCTCCCTGGAGAGAGAGACCTGGTGTTTAGCGGCTCTCTCCAGTTAGGTAATGAGAGGTATTTGTACCCTGCTTACATGCAGAAAGCCCACGGCAGGCCTTCCGCTTGGGGGAGGGTTCTCTCCGTCTCTAGTCCATAGGCTTTGTACCTATGGTACAATTACTTTGTAATTTCTTTTCTTGAATGCTCTTCTTTGGAGTCACAGCTTGCCAGACTTCTTTTTTGGCTCAGCTCCCCACCTTTGGCTTCCTAGTGTCTGATTCTGTCCAGTTTTCTCCCCCTCTAGTCAGGAGCCTCTGCCAAAGGTTGCTACTATTAGGTCATCTACCCAGAATTCCCATTGGAGCATTGTTTTTTGTTGTGCTGGTGGTTGACACATAGTCCCACTGTATGCCCTGAGCAGAGTGCAATGGCATCATAGCTCACTGCAACCTCACTTTAGGTGTGGGCATCCCACTGCCTCAGCCTGTGGAAGTTGCTGGGATTAGAGGCACTCACCATGATACCCAGCTAGGATTTCTATTTCATTTTGGGGGGAGTTGGGGTGTCACTCTTGCTCAGGCAACACTCAAACTCCTGAGCTCAAGCAATTCTCCCTCCTCAGCCTCCCACAGTATTATGGGCGCGAGCCACCACACCTGGCTCCCATTGGGAAATTACTATTGTACAGAAACCTTATAGACATAATGAATGTGGAAAACTTTTCAGTCCTATCTCTTGCTTAGCATATCATCACAGGGTTCATACTCGAAAGAAGCGTTAGAAATGTAACGAGTGTAACTAAACCTTTTGGTATTCCATTCTAGAGAAACCTTTCAAATAAATATAACATGGCAAGGTTTTCAGTGACAATTCCTACCTTGAACATCACCAGAAATTTCTTCCTGGAGAAACATGTCGGTTTTTTTTTTTTGTTTGTTTGTTTGTTTTTCTTCTTTTTTTTTGTTTTTTATTGTTGGGGATTCTTACTACACAGAACCAGGGTACATTGATTGCTTTTGTTATGGGAGGGGGACACAAATATAAGAGGGTCCTTATCTAACAGAAATAGCATGTTAATAGGACAGTGTAATTAATGTATGAAGGTATTTTCTTCGAATTAAAGCATTAGAGGACATTAAGTAATTCACACATTCCAAGTGTGAGGAATGCAGCAAAGTCTTTAGTTGTCATGTAAATATTAACCATCAGTTAATCCATGGAAGAGGGCAACCTTGGAAATATATTGAATGGGAAACATTAGGGCCTAAGTTTGACATTTGAAATTTTTGAACATTCCTTGCTGGAGTCAAACCTAAGACCTGAGCACAGCAAATTGTTTAGTGTCTGTTCACTTCTCAAAACACATGAGATAACCCATACTGGAGAGAATTCGAATCTAATGCACATGGCAAGGTCTTCTGCCACAATTCACAATTCACACGTTGTGAGAGAATTCCTACTTGAGAGAAATCTTACAAATACAATGAGAGTTTTGAACCCTTCATTATGAGTTCAAGTATGAATTGACACAGGAAGTTCATTATTAAGGGCATTCATGTAATTGTATGTAGCAGAGATATCCTGGGGTCAAATATACTGGGCCTCAAGAAATTTATCTTTGGTGAAACCATACAAATATATGGTGTGTGCTTTTGTAAGGCATTGAACATCATTGGAGTGATCATATTGGAGAGCAGCTGCACAAACGTAGTGAGTGCATCAAGCCATTTAGTCATGAGAGGTTCATGCTGGATAGAAAGGAAGACAAAGAGTCATGCTAGGCTGGGCTAGGGGCTCATTCCTATAATCCTCGCACTCTGGGAGGCTGAGACCAGTGGATTCCTTGAGCTCAAGATTTTCACACTATGTTGACCATGAGAGAGTCTGCCTCTAGAAATAGCTTGGCATTGTGCCGGATGCCTGTAATTCCAAGGTGTGGAGTCAGAGTCACATCACCATGGGTGAGTCTGTCTTGTGTCCATTAAGTCTGGGATCGCAGTCCACCAGCTCTCCCATATCCAATGAGCCATGTAGGAGATAGCTGGAAAGAAACTTCTTGGTTATAAGAGAATGGGGAAGAGATTGGTCTCTCATTAAAGAGCATGAGAGCACATACATCATTGATTGTCAGTCTCCACACTGGTGTAAATTGCCATGGAATCACTTCCATAAATAGTCACAGGAGTCATTAGTTGAGGCTCCTGCTAGGTTCCTACGAGGCTCCTCTTACTAAGACTGACTGATACACCATTGAGGTGCTCTGGCACCTCTGACCTGACTAAGACGACTAGCTCCTCATGATAGGGAGCCTTACCAGGCTCCTCAGCACATATAGGGAGCAATACCCCAAGCAAGATGGTACATCGGTCCATGTCCTGACACTTTTATGGGCCAGGCTGGCAACCTAGCATCCCAGCTCCAACAGACCCAAGTTTCCTACAGTCCTTAAAATCTCACGCATGGTCCCTTCACCCTATGTGAATTCATGTTCTTAGGAACTCCTAGGGTCATGTACCCTTTTCTTGAAATGGCTTAGTGATTGGTCTCATCCCCTGTCCATGCTGTGTACACACCTCCTGATGCCCTGTTTTCTTGATTGAAACCCTTTACTTCTCCTCAGTCTCCTTGCCATGTACAGTCCTCACCTGCCAAGTGGATTCAGGAGCATGAATTCAGGATTTTTATCCCCCCACTCACCCAAGCCATGGGCTTGTCGAGCCTGGAGGACAGCACCGCATCCCCTGTCAGGGAGGAGCTGCCTCGTCTCCAGGGTTCTGGGATTCTTCTGACCTCACCAGCTCTTAATCTCACCAGCACCTTTTCCTCCTGGTGTTGGGCCTTTCTACTACCCAGGCTTCCCACTTATGACCACCACATAACCTGACCTGGTACAGTGTGGGTGGGGATGCCACTTGGATCTTCCCTTTGACACTTGTTCTTCCTTCCCAAATGACACCTTGTTGTCCCAGAGGCTGTCTTTTTATTGTATGTCTATCTCTGTCCCTATGCATGTGTATCTAAGAGTGAGTGTGAGTAAATAGAAAAACTGAGGAGAATAGAAAAATGAGGCAGACCCATAGGAGAGGGTGGTGAATGGGGAGGGATAGTCACCATAGGAGTGAAAGAAGCTGAATACATAGAAGAAAGTAGAGAGATACAGCAAAGAGCTCCATGTCCTAGGAGGTGAAGGGCAGAAAAATAGAGTGGGGCAGCAAAGGGGAGGCTCCTCAGACTGACAGTGAGGGAGAGGAGGAAAGATTTGGAGCCAGGACAGAGCAGCCTGGTGATGGGACTAAAGGGAGGCACCTGGTGAAAAGAAGAGCAGAGGCAAAACCACAACAGGAAAGAAGCCTGGACAGGTGGGGGTGGGTGCCAGAAAGTGGGGAAGGTGGTGTCAGGAGGGAGAGAGAATTTAGCAGGGAATGGAGGAAGCAGAGACAGGAAGGAAGACGCTCAAATACATGAGATTGGGGACAATGCAGACATTTGAGAGAAAGAGCCCCAGCATGTGAGACAAGTTTCCAGAATGGAGCAAATCAGGGTAAGAAAAGGAATTGAGAAAAGAAAAAAAAGCAGGAGAGGTGGGGCACAAAATGAGGAGCAGAAGCCCCTTGGAAAACATGGGAAAAAGAAAAATAGCAAGACAGAGAAGGAGAATGAGAGATATGTGGGGAATGAGGGTGGGAAACAAGGAAAGTGAAGACAGAGGGGACCCTGAGCCCAGATGTGTGGTCATTTGATTGGAGATGGATGATTACATTATGATATATTGATTTCTGCCTTTGTAATTTCACAAATTTAAAATTTGTTTACATCATACAGATGAGAATGAAAATTACAACACCTCTGTCTGTACTGCTGGTGCATTTGATAATTACTGGTGTCAGCCCAGCTTCCATTTCCAATCCCTGTTCATCCAGAGGGCAGCCTCATTCAGTCCTGGGTCTCTCTCTTCCCTTTTGGGAAAAACAAGTTTATTGGAGAGAGTGTATGAGCTGGGAGGAGAAACCACAGTGTTTTTTTCTCCTCTTGTCACACTGAATAAAACCGAGAACACTCAACACAAATACTTCACCTGTGGTCAACAAGTACAGTCACTGGGAATTGCTGCCCATTCTCCATCAGATGCAATTCGTGTCTTATAGTTTATTAGTATTTTTATTTATTTATTTATTTATTTTTGAGACAGAGCCTCAAGCTGTCGTCCTGGGTAGAGTGCCATGGCATCACATCTCACAGCAGCCTCCAACTCCTGGGCTCAAGCAATTCTCCTGCCTCTGCCTCTCAAGTAGCTGGGACTACAAGCACCTGCCACAAAACCTGGCTATTTTTTGGTTGCAGCTATCATTGTTGTTTGGCGGGCCCAGGCTGGATTCGAACCTGCCAGCTCAGGTGTATGTGGCTGGCACCTTAGCTGCTTAAGCCACAGGTGCTGAGCCCGTGTCTTATAGTTTAGCTGAGTCCTGACACTGTCTACCTGGACTTAGCATCCAGTCCCACAGGGTTCGTGTTCAGTTCTGTAAGACTGGCCACACTTCAGATGCCAGTCACAAGTTCCAGGTTGAAGTTCTGACTGACCAGCTATATATTGGGAGTTTCCTTGCCCCTCCTCAATCTGTATTAATGTACCAGAGAAGCTCACAGAAATAGGAAGCATTCACTGAGGTTTATTCATTTGCTATAATGAATATTACAAAAGATACAGAAGAGCTGGATGGAATGTTCATTCCAGAAGATGAATCAAACATTTGCCCCTTTTTCCAAAGTCCAAAAGTTCAATTAAGACAAGTCCCTCAAGGAGTTTCCTCAGGCTTCAGCCATGCATTGACCAGCCACCTATAAGTATGTGGCCGGATCAGGGCATGTTGACTGTCTGTAGATGTCATAAAAGACAATCTATGCCTTGGGAGCAGCCTTTCTGTGTAGAGTGTCCTAAAAGGAGGTCATTGACATATTGGAGCAGCTCAGATTCTAATTTTTCAGTCGGGAATTTCTGGAGGTCACGAGCCAGTGCTTCTTCAAAAATCGTGGATGTTTTGAACTCCTGTGGCAACTTGGTCCATGTGTATGGATTGTGGTTTCCATGGCTTGTCTCTCCTCCTGGAAGGCAGACGGACTCTGGCTCTCTGGAGCCAGCTTTATACTGAAAAAGGCATCTTTTAAATGTAGGCAAGTGGGCCACTTGGCTTCTGCCAGTAGCAGGCTTAGCAGAGTATACAGATGAGGCACAGTAGGATGCAGTGTTACAGTTACACCATTTACTGGGAAATTCTCATTTTAGGTTTTAATTTTCCTGAGGTATCTATATAGACACAGTAGATAACATTTAATACTGCACAAATTTTCCAGTGTAGCCAACAGGTGATCTTTGTTGAGTCTTAAGGCTTCAGAGTAAATTTAACTACTGTATATAATTCTATACTCTTTGACCAGTCTCTTAGCTCCATTTAACAGATTAGTTTAGTAAAAGAGTTAAGTCTCATTTTACTGAGTTGACATTACAGACAAGGCTGGGATTTAATATAGGTGAGTCACAGCCTTTTTTTCTCTTTCAACCATTTTTCTCTCTCCAATTTTTCTCTTATTTAAAAATAAAATATAGCAAAACTAACTTAGTTGCCAAAATAAACTGTACATTCAGTATACTGGATCTGATTATTTGCATAGAGTGTAGTAAGAATAATTATTAGCCATCTGGGCTCTTCTTTCCTTTAAAATTGGCTTTCGTTCAACCTTTTATAAGGAATCTCAGGCTGGACTTTTTTGAAAGCCTTTCATGAGCCCAGGTTTCATCTTTGCCATTAGATACCTGTATGCATTGGGTAAATTCCTCTTCTCTTGAGGTCCCCAAGCATATTTCGATTCTTGGATCTGTCAGCATGTGACATTCATTACTTACCACAGACCAGGAAATGTTACTTATGGGTATATGGCCAGTTTTCCAAAAGGCTTTTTTGGCTGTATAAAGTCAACTTCAATTTATTTTTTTATTTTTTTTTTTTAGAGAGAGAGCCTCAAGCTGTCCCCTTGGGTAGAGTACCATGGCATCACAGCTCACAGCAACCCCCAACTCCTGGGCTTAAGTGATTCTCTTGCCTCTGCCTCCCAAGTTGCTGGGACCATAGGCACCTGCCGTGATGCCTGGCTATATTTTGCTTGCAGCCATCATTGTTGTTTGGTGGTCCTGGACTGGATTTGAACCCCCAGCTCAGGTGTATAATGGCTGGCCCCTTAGCCACTTGAGCCACAGGTGCCAAGCCTCAACTTCAATTTTTTAGTGCAGTCTGGATACCTCTGGAAATGTTATTTAAGACAATTCCTTGGGAACTAATGCCTCATTATTCTATAGAACAAAACAGATTCTTATTGAACTTATGCAAATAACTGTATTGTCAGGAATTAAGAATACTTACAAATGGCTTTTAAACTTTAGAGAAATTAAGGAGAGAGAAAAAAAATACATGTTTCAGATTCTGCTCATAAGTACATAGTTAAAAAGGTATAAATAGCTTAAAAGATAGAAAATGGTTTTCTTGATTTCTAGAAAATAAAACACAAAGAATCAGCAATATTTTAAACTATAACAAATCAGCTTAGTTCTATGTAGTTGATTTCTGTTCTGTTTGGAGTTAGGTTAGCAATACTTATAGACATGTTATCTTTCCGATGAAAGTTCTAAAAGTCTGTTTTTAGTCCAAAAGTACTTCAGAGATGGAGTTAACAAAAGTAAGTTCATTGCCAGAGCCTGCTCTTCCCCTGCATATTCATTCCTCTATTGGGGGGCTGCTGTCACAGAGGACCATGGTGGGACCTACCTGCCACCCTGCTGGGGCCCTCCTCTCCGTGTAATTAGTACAGGAGGGCTCTTAGGGAATGGCGTCAGTCAGGGTGCTGGGGAGCACTCTCATCAGGGAACCAGAATGTTGTAGGAAAACAGTGAATTAACACACAGTTATATTAACAATATAGAGGAAGAAACCTCTAATTGCTGACAAGAACTAGAACTCAGGTGTCTCGAGTTATAAAATGCTGAGTTCTAGGGAACCTTTTCAAAACTCTTTTATACTTGTTTTCTTTTTCTCTTCAGTTCACATTTACTCTCACACTCTCAAATTCTCAAATTTCTCTAAAGTTTAAAACCAGAACCAGAACATCTTCTCATACACCTTTTAGCAGGCCCGTGGGTGATCTAACACTCTGGGGGTTGATTAGACGCCCACTTTCATTTTAATAGTGTTTCTGGTGATGGGTGCGAACACACATTTCTGGGAGCCTCCGACTGGCCAGTAGGGCTGAGGCTTTTCATGCCTCCAAAGGCTTCTGACAGGCCAATAGCCCAGCAACCTGAGGTCCCTGTCTCTTTGGCCTTCCCTCAGAGGCTCTACACAAATTACAACAATTGAATTCAACAAACAGTTACATTTTTTTCTAATAATTCACAACAAAAATACCATGAATAATTATATTTACGTCTGCTGACACTAGCCAAAATTAGATGTTAAAATGGCTTACCTTTGGAGGTGGACTCACAGTTGAATTTAGGAGTGATTGTCAACTGCTCTCCTGGGTGCTCCAGGTTCTCTGAGGACCCTGGGATGTTTCCAGGGAGTGCCTCCCTTCAGAGGGACTATAACCTGCCCTCATCTTGGAGGCCGCCTGAGGATCGGCAGAATACATGCCAATCAGAGTAATGCCAAGCGGCTACTGTTTTAAAAAGTAAAAAGCACTCCCTCCCCCCCTTTTTTAGTTTCAAATGGGTAATTGACCTTGGGTTTTCTGCTGAGTGCCACCACCTTATCTCAAGATAATTCATAACATAATAACCACAGTTTTTTTTGGCAGCCAAAAAGAGGAATAGTTTTAACAAACTGTGTAGTAACTCTTTAATTGCTGGAAAGAGAGGGTCTCAACCGCAAGTGGGTTATTCAATGTCAAAATAAAATGAGGCAGTACAAAAGGGCCCTATAAGAGTGAGAAGGTAAAAAGGCTAGTTGGCAGGGTGAGGCAGGGGGACAGAGTCAGTCTTTCACCAGGGGCTGAGAAATTCTCAGCGGCTGCCCCCTGGGTGAAAATTGGCTCTTGTGCCCCAGCCACAACCAGTGGCCGTAGTCTGGGTTAAAACAAATTGTACATTGACATTTTGACGGACAACAAGAAAACAGAAATGTTGACACCCAAACTTGGAACTGACGAATCCTTGAAAGGAATTCTGACGAACCATTGGAAAAAGCAAACACAAATTTGACAAACAACTCACACAAACCAGTGCTGACATAAACTTGGATTTTACCAGGGACTCATCCCCTGTGAGTCTAACGAGAAACCAGAGACCAAAGACTCACCCCCTGTGAGTCCAAAGAAGAGAAACCAACAGACCCACACTCTGTGAGTCCAGCGAAGAGAGACCAACAGACCCGCATTCTGTGAGTCCAATGAAGAGAAACAGACCCACAATCTGTGTGTCCAAAACAAGCCAAAGGGACAGTCTCTCCTCACCCCGGGGACCAACTTTTAGCTGTATCCAGCTAGTCTAGTCCCCCCCCAAATTCTCTAGAGATCCAAATAAACTTATAAAACTCACCCAGTGTCACTGATTAATCACCAATACCTGTGCCCTGGCTCCACATGTCTGAGGACTCTGGGGTGGAGGAAAGTCTTTCCAGGGCCTTCCCCTGGAGCCATCAGGCAGAGGCAGGCCTAGGTGGGGTCCAGGGGTAGCAATCTCACTGGGCCTCCAAAAATGTTGTACCCATTGCAACCTGTAAGAAAAACTCGGACCCCACTTCAAGTATAAATCAGATGGTGATTTATTACACCTGCGCAGGGGACTGCTGCCCTAAAGGGCAGGCGGCCCCAAAGTGAGGATCAGGCTGATTTTTATGCCATTTTTGTGCTGCGTTGGCAGGCAAGCAAGTAAGCACAGAAGCAGAATGTGGCAGTTAGCTCTGTGTGGGGTTACAGTGTGGTAGTTGGCTCAGGGGGTTATATCGTGGTGGTTGGCATAGGGACAGCTTGGGAAACTGAGCTTGGGTCAGTTTCTGTTGTTTGGTCTTGGAACTCAGGAACACTTTGGGAATGTCCTTATTCTATTCTGAGACCTGTTCCCCGATTTTGCCAGGGGTGGTAGTGTGGGGGTTGAGATGTGCGGGGACTCAGGCTAAGACAGTTAAGGGTCTTTAGGAGTCCATTGCTGGGTCGGTTATTACAGTTTGAGCCCAGCTTGGACCTGCCAAATAGCAAAGACAACTGCAGCTAAAGCAATAGCCGGGCATTGTGGCATGCACCTGTAGTCCCAGCTATTTGGGAGGCTGAGGTAGGAGAATCGCTTAATACCAGAGTTTGAGGTTGCGCTGAGATGTGACACCACAGCACTCTATAGAGGGTGACATAGTGAGACTCTGTCTCAACAACAACAGCAAAAAAATCAGATGACCAGTTCGAATTGAATGAGAAAAGCTGTGCTTACTATAACATTAATTGCGTTCACAGTGAGGCCTTTCAGCCCCAACTTTCACAAACTTCTGTAACGTAGGCACTTTATTGCTAAATGAAAAGAAAATCACACTTTCCCACATCAGGGAAAATTACATTAGACTTAACACTTTAAAATGAGGAACAACTCAACACTAGAGAGAAATCACCTCTGGCCTTATGAATGCAAAATAAATTCTCTAGACTTCCTACTCTATAGAGATTATCACTCACTATTAAGGCATGAACCTCAGTAAGCACAATTTGGGAAGGGAAAGAGACTTCAGCATGAGTATTGGCTAGAATAGGCATGTCTTGCAGGGAGCTTCTCTGATTGTTTTTGTTCAGCATTCTCTCAGTCTTTAAAAAACCCACTCCATTCCTAAGATCACAGAAGAGAGGAAGAGTGAATCATGAGGCCCTGACAGCAACCTTCATAGTGTCAAGGCAATGTTTTAACTTGTGTCTCTGATATAGCTTCCCATTTCCTATTGACAGTGTCTCCCCATCTGTTAGAGTATTTGAGGTTCTTTGTGTGACAGACCCTTCCCTTTCTGGCTTTAGGCATAACATTTGCATTTTTTAACAAAATAGGTTTAGGATATATTCTTGAAATTCTGTAGCTAATCTTCTGATATGTAAAGCATGGAGGCTTGGTTTGCCTTGGGACTGTATGATGCTGACTTTGTTAGCATTTAGGTAGATTCCTTAACTTTGAAGTTTTCCTTAGATAATTTAGGCGAGGGCTTGGCACCTGTAGCTCAAGTGGCTAAAGCGCCAGCCACATATACCAGAGTTGGCGGGTTTGAATCCAGCTGAGGCCTGCTAAACAACAATGACAACTACAACCAAAAAAAAAAAAAAAAAAAATAGCCGGGCCTTATGGCTGGCACCTGTAGTATTAGCTACTTGGGAGGATGAGGCAAAAGAATCACTTAAGCCCTGGAGTTGGAGGTGGCTGTGAGCTGTGATGCTACAGCACTCTACCCAGGGTGACAGCTTGAGGCTCTGTCTCATAAAAAAAAAAAAAAAAAGAAAGAAAGAAAGAAAAAGAAAAGAAAAGAAAAAGAAGAAAGAAAACTTAGGGGAGAATTTATAGAAAACTAATTCAGTTGTGAAATACCCATTCCAAACATAAAGCAAAGGTATACAATATAGCAATCTCCATTTATTATTAACCTTTATCTCATGCAAATTTAAAGAAAAAATTAATTTCAGGCCCCAATATAGATCATGAAGCTACTTCAACTCAAACATGGTAAAACACATTTCTGAAATGTTCCAGTCTTTGAAAGAAGTGTACAGATTTTTTTTTTTTTTTTTTGCTTTGTTTTTTTTTAGAGATACGGTCTCACTTTATCATCCTCAGTAGAGTGCTGTGGCATCACATAGCTCACACGCAACCTCCAACTCCTGGGCTTAGGCAATTCTCTGGCCTTAGCCTCTCAAGTAGCTGGGATTATAGGTGCCTGCCACAATGCTCTGCTATTTTTTTGTTGCAGTTTGGCTGGGACCAGGTTTGAACTCGCCACCCTTGGTCTATGGGGTCAGCGCCCTGCCCACTGAGCCATAGGTTCTGCCCAGAAATGTAGTGTTTTAATCAACATTATAGATCAAATGTGTTGCCAGGGAACACAGTATCTGACCTGGTCACAAAAAAATCATTCTGGTAACGTGACATGTGGCCAAGATTCTAAGACTAGAATTCAAGGCATTCTCCTGGGATTCTGTCCTTGCTTCAGGTTCAGTAGAGATATAGATCAAAACTTGGTAAAAATAAGCTGGTTGGAAGACTTGGGTGATATTCTCCAGCAAATTCAACAGGCTACCGGAGTTTTTCAATGGTCTGTGCCATTTCTCCATGGTGCCTCTGTCAGGATCATAGTCTTGCACACACTCATCTCATACCTGGTCCCCAGAAGGCCCACATCCCTACTGCCTGCCCTCCTTAAAGCCTGCACCTCATTTTGTCATCCAGACAAGTTCCACTTAGGTACCACGTGGTGTTTTCTGCATGTGCTCTTGAATAGTATTCCACAAAACCAAATCCATGTGCTGTTCTTTCCATTTTATCCAGACTCACAATGATTTTCTTTATGTCTCTGCTTTGGCTGAAGAGTTCATAGACCTCTTCTTCAGTTGTGTATGAGGAACAATTTTTAATAATGTAGTTTTTTTTTTCCTTTTTCCTTTTTATTTTTTTAAATTGAAACATACTCCCACTCTGTCACACTGGGTAGCATGCTGTGTTGTGATAGCTCAGAGCAACCTCAAACTCCTGGGGTCAAGTAATCCTCCTGCCTCAGCTGCCTGAGTAGCTGGGACTACAGGCAGCCGCCACAATTCCTGGCTGATTTTTCCATTTTAGGTAGAGATGGGATCTTGCTCATATTCAGTCAGGTCTCAAACTCCCAAGCTCAGAGGATCCTCTCTCCTTGGCCTACCAGCGTGGCAGGATTACAGGTGTGAGACACCACACCCCACCCTGGTACAGTCTCTTGAGTAGTTTCTCTTAGTCTTTAGTGTCATGCTGAAAGTACAGGTCCCAGTAGTGGCTCAGCTTCTTCCCTCCACCCTCAGGAGGCAGCCAACATAGTGCAGGGAGATGGACAGGCACTGGAACACTCCCTACTCTATCACATTAATGAGTTGTTATCAGTAAGAAGGCTAACGTATCAGCCACATACATTGGTGTACCTGAACATAATGACCTTTATGCTCTTGCATGTTCTCACCCTTCAGTTTGTTTCAATTTTTCTCAATTAGATAATTCTCTGTCAATTTACCTCTGAGGCTGGTCTGCTTAATGTTTCAACTATTAGGTTCAATCCTAGTACCCAGTCACCTGGGATCAGTGCTTACTCTCTCCTTATAGCCCATTGACCCCAGGAAAGGTTTTTCTTATAGTATCTGAGACACGGTTGTCTCCTCAGTAAGATGAGAAGAAATCTTTCTCTCATGGCTGTTGTTAGTACAGCAGGTAGTCCAAGTATTCAGAGTCATGGTTTTCACATGGGAACTAATCAGTAGCTTCTGACATGGCTGTTGCTGCCATCATACCAGTTTTTAGATTCTGATCTCTGTTTTTTTGTTTTTAATTTTTTTTTTGAGACACAGTCTCATTATGTCACCATCAGTAGAGTGCGTGGTATCACAGCTCGCAGCAACCTCAAACACTTGGGCTTAAGCAATTCTCTTGCCTCAGCCTCCCACGTAGCTGGTACTACAGTTGCCCACTCAAAACACCCAGCTATATATAAATATAAATGTATATATATGTATATATATATATATATATATATATATATATACACACACATACATACATATATATATATATTTTTTTTTTTTTTATTTTTTTTCTGAGAAAGAGCCTCAAGCTGTTGCCCTGGGTAAAGTACTGTGGCATCACAGTTCACAGCAACCTCCAACTCCTAGGCTCAAGCAATTCTCCTGCCTCTGCCTCCCAAGTACCTGGGACTACAGGCATCTGCCACAACGCCCAGCCAGTTTTTGGTTGCAGCCATCATTGTAGTTTGGCAGGCCCAGGCTAGATTCATACCTGCCAGCTCAGGTGTATGTGCCTGGTGCCTTAGCTGCTTGAGCCACAGGCGCAGAGCCTATTTTTTTTTTTTTTTTTTTGAGACAGAGTCTCACTTTGTTGCTCTTGGTAAAGTGCTTTGGCGTCACACCTCACAGCAACCTCCAACTCTTGGGCTTAAGTGAATCTCTTGTCTCAGCCTCCCAAGTAGCTAGCTGGGACTAGTGGCGCCCACCACAGTGCCCAGCTATTTGTTGTTGTTGCAGTTGTCATTGTTATTTTAGCTGGCCCTGGGCTGGGTTCCAACCCCCAGGCTCGGTATGTGGCCGGCCTCCTACCCACTGAACTACTGGAGCTGCTGGACATAGTCATCTTGAAGACAACATTCATTTTCTAGTTTAGGGGGACACTGAATAATATTTGGTATGTCAAACAGATCTAACACCTCTATAGAGGAAAGGTATAAGCCTGTGTTAATGTCATATTTGTTTCTCTTTAATGTCCTCAAGAGTGAGATCCACACTAATTTAGAGAATCCTCTTACTACTCAAGGAAAGGTAGAAAACAACTCAGCAAGCTGAAAAGTGTATTAATATGGATCTTACAAAACACTTTAATCACATTAATTTTATCAATGCTTTTCTCATTTTCTGTGAAGAGAGAATTTCTTTCCATCTCTCTTTGGTGAAACATATTTTTCATTTTACCGACAGTTGGCATTTAGGAATATGACCATAGAGTTTTCTCAGGAGGAGTGGCAGTGCCTGGACTGGGCTCAGAGTTCTTTGTGTAGGGCCATAATGTTGGAGAACTACAGGAACCTGGTCTCCCCACGTGAGGATAATGTGGCTCTGTCCTGTGTTTCTTTGCATTTTGTCTTCTGTCCCTCGTGGGAGCCCCTACATAGCTTGGCTGAGATGGAAGCCTTATTGACTCAGAGAGAAAATCTCCATGTGCTTTCTGGACTTTCACCATCTCCTTTCTTCAGCTTTTGTGCCCCTTCCTGACACAGCACTTAGTGGTGCCACAACTTACATATGCAAAAAACTCTTATGGCAGACTTTTAAAACTGTAGTTTTCTCCTCTGGTCCTTTTGACTCAGTAGTTCTTGGCAGAGAGCTAGATGTTTGCATAACACAGTTTCATACAGCTGCATGTGGACGAATTTGTGAAAAAAGTGCTCATTATCCCTAATCAGCCAAAAAATGCAAATCAAAACCACCATTTCTTGATCCATTTGTAATTTCCTTTCTGTTACCTAACTGGAGGGCTTAGATTTCAGCAAAGCCACAGCACTTCTTTATTTCTTGTTTTTATAAGCAGGACTCTTGCTTCCTGACCTGACTGTTCTCCACATGTTGGAGGGAGGAAAAGAGCCCTGGACTGTGCAGACTGAAGTGAAAACACCAAGAATTTCCTATGAGGGAAAAAGGATCAAAGGAGTGCACTCAGGTAGGAGCTCAGGTGGGCACAGTGGGAGCCACACTGTTACACAGTGTGTGGGCAAGTCTGCAAGTGGAGAGGGAATTCTTTCATTGAGCAAAACATTAACTCCTGTGAGCTCTAAGCAGGAACCTTTGACTCAGCTTACAACTGTGTTCTTTAGACAAGGAATAGTTGGGCGGTGTCTGTGGCTCAAAGAAGGAGGGCGCCAACCCCATATGCCGGAAGTGACGGGTTCAAACCCAGACCTGGCCAAAGACTGCAAAAAAAAAAAAAAGGAATAGTTTATTTTTCACCCTCCAGTGGTGCTGCAGCTCAGAGACCAAGGAAAATTCTTTACTTTATCAGGAATGCCCTCCGGGAACTCTTTGGTCCTGTGACTGTGTGAGACACAGGGAGGACCATTTGAAAGGCATCTCTTTCCCCTGTGGTGTGTCCTTTTATTGTTTCCATCTGGTGCTCAGTTCTCTGTCCATAGAGGTCAGAGCCAAGGCCACCAAAGACCGGAGGCCTTGACCTCTTCAAGTGCTGCCCCATTTTCTATACTTGGAAGACCTGACCAGGATGTAGGAAAACATTGGCTGCTCTTTTTTTGCATGTGGGGCTGGGAAATAGCCCGGAGCTGTCTGCAGCCCTCTCTGCCTGTTCAGGTGATTTGGAGGTAAGACAAAGCCAAAGTTTTTTCTGTTCTCTCCTGCCACTCAGCGCAGAATGTCTCTTTTCTGGTCAGCAAATTATGGTGGGTTTCTACCCACCAATAATCAAATTTTTGGTGGTCTTAGAAGGGTTTCCTGTACTTCATTTGTGACCCTATTTACCAGAGTTAGAGTCAGATCCCACAGGCTGAGGGCTGAGTCCCCAAGCCTGCTCCCCACCTGATACTCCACTCCTAAGTAGGAGGTTGTCACGTCTCCTTCTGACCAACCAGCTGTAACGTGGAGGGGCCTTGAGACTTCCTCAGGTGTGAGTATTTGCTAGGTTGGCTCACAGCCTTCAGTGACATATTTTGTGTGCCTGTGGTTTATTATAAGGGACATTTGAGAGGATACAGATAAAAAGCCAGAGGTCTAATTTTAGTTCTTTGAGAATTCTCCATAGTTCTTTTTTCAAAAAGGCAGTATTAGTTTGATATCCCTCC